>JAZGTJ010007140.1:1080-23458 GCA_036877575.1 Botia almorhae
CAGATAAAGTATCTCTGTATGACTGCTATTTGTCAAACTAGGGCTGGGCGATATGGCTGAAAACTGTATCGCGATATCAGCGTTTCATATCGGTCGATATCGATAATTATTATTTTTTATGACCAAATTAAAATAAGGACCAGTCCTTATTAATTAAAATAAGGACCAAAAATATATTACATTTAAACATTTTTATTTTAAACTTAACCTTCCTCTGATTATAATCCCCTCAAGGCATCTGGCTCCAAAGGGTGAGCGTGGCATAATTGCATAATTTGCAGACGACATTGGTCTGACTACGGTCAGACTTATAACATCCAAAAAACTGCCATACTGGCGACTTTTCCTCTTTTATTTACAATTTCCTCGCTCGCTGGCACTCATTTTCTGCTTATGAAGAGGAATCCAGCAGACCAGCACGAGACAACGATATGGCGCAACCAAACATGATACGGTTACATGATTGGCTGGTAGCGTGTCACTCCCTACGTTGCTAGGTTACCAGAGAGCGAGTGCCTTTCTTAATGCAACCAAACTTGCTTCGCAACCACTGTTTTCTTCCGATGAAGAATAAAAAATATCGAACGTTTTATCGAACAAATTTTTTATTGATATCGATCAAGTGTCTATCGCGATACATATCGTTATCGTTTTATAACGATATGTCAAACTGTTAAAAGTCTACACCTTCAGCTTTTAGCTGTTAACACTACCGAAGACGAAACCTAGCTGGCCGACCATCGCTCCCTTTCCCCGTGTCAGACTTGTTGCTGTCTTCTGAATAATGCCGCGAGTGGGGCTTGAGGAAGTGACGTCGCCTGCGCTTGCGCAGTACGACCTGATGCAGCATAAACATGCATTTGTATATGTCTGTGATGCAGCCTCTGAAGCGAGACGACTGAACAAAACGAAATAACGTTATAACATTTCGTTTCGTCTCGTTTTCGTCAACGAAAATGAAGAGACATTTTACCATAGTTATTATTTTGTAAACCACATTTATTCTCGTTTTTATTCGTCAACGATATTGCATCATACATTTAATTATAGTCATCGTCACATGGCCAGCATTTACGTTTCGTCTCGTCTCGTTTTTGTCACGTGATAAAGGTTCGTTGACGACGATATTTAGTCATAATTTTCGTTGACGAAAGCAACACTACAGACAAACACATCTGGCCAAACAGAAATAAACAGAATTTAGAGTGAATGTATTATTCAAGCCACTTAAAGTCTTTTCCAGCATTCTACAAGTTTACTGTATCCCTCCAAATGTCTCGCACGCTCTCTCTCCTGCTCTCTCTCTCTCTCTCTCTTTCTCTGTGTGTTTTCTTTTCGAACTCTGCTTCCTCTGTTCCATTCTCTGAATGTTTGGATTAGGCCAGACTTGAACTTCCCCCGTCTTCCAGCCAGCCATGAATCATGGTGTGGCAGGAGACCCAGACACCACAAGACCCAGGGGGGCTGTCAACCCCTTCTGACGAGGCCCTGCCCCAGTATATAAAGTGGCTGATGGCTACATTCCTACCAGCACTGCAATTGGCCTGGGGGTTACTGGACTGTTGCAATAAAGGGGGAAACACTTCTACTTAATTCTAATAAAAACCTAATCTTCCTCTGCAATCATTCAGATATGTATCTGTCAGACCTTTAATATCATCATGACAGCATTCACAAACAATTTTGTATTTATCACCTGACATATTTAGGACAAACATGACATGAATTTGTTCGCTGAGAGGTGATTTATGGATCATCATGAATAGTGGGCAGGGAGACACAAGTCAGATGATTGGAGGGGCAAGACTGGAAAGTAAAAGGTCATTTTTATATAATGCATATGATGAATCATATGTAACAAGAACAGGAGCATGAAAGCATTATGAAAGTAAACAAGGTAATTTTAATTTTCTGCTTTCTTTAAAAGCAACAGTTTGATGAATGTTTATTACATTTAGCCATGGCAACAGGGCCTATGGTGATGCAAACGATGACAGAAGACTAAATAATAATATGTCAACCAGACACACATCCTTTTAAAAGGTGGGTTTTTCATCCACCCATATTCAGCTGGGTAAAGTATGCAATGTCACTACTGAAAAAATTGTAATTCCACATGTAGACCTACAAAAACCCATGCATGTTTTCTTTAAAGATTTTTGTGAACAGAGAAGTCTAATAAATGTAGCCAATAAACTAATGCAAATCATGGAATACTAAATTGATGTCAATAATTCATTAAGAATATTAAAGCATTGTAACGTGTGTTCTGATTTCTGTTTAATTGTGTTTCTTGGTTTAGTACTGTGTGACCTAGTTTCCCCTTGTTAGTTTCACTTTTTTAGTTCACCTGTTGTTCCTTAATTAACCTATTAGTACTTTGTTTGGTTTGGTATATATAGTTCTTGTGTTTCTGTGTTTCTTTGTCCTGTCTTAAGTCAATGTTAAGATGTGTGTTTCCCTGAGTCTCATCCCTTGTCTTTGTGAGCTTTATACTACAACCACGTGGGCCAAGAATATAAGTAGAAATATAAATAATGTACAATCATGATGCAAATTACAGTAGAACATGACGACAGAATGCTGTGACTGACCAATCAGAATCAGTCATATTTCAGTAGAACAACAGGGACCATGTGACAGCATGTTATTACAATGTGATATCCAAGGCATGGTGACATGTTTAAGAGCGAAGCAAATGTCACAGAGAACATTGCAGAGAACATCAAGTGTGGCTTTAAGAAAGATAATCCTGATGTAATACCTCACAAACCTTTACATCAGCATTCCCACAGGCTCAAACCATGAATTTCAGCATTAGCTGCAGGGCTAGGCTTATGTTCTTATTGTTTTGCGCAGGTCTCCACAATAATAAAGGTTATGTCAGTGTATTGTGAATGTGAGACAGTTGCAATTATAGCATATAAATGCAGTTATAACTGCAAGTTATAGAAGACTGTAATGTATACATAAATGTATACATGTGACTAATTTCCATTAGCTTTTTCCATTTGTCTTATTCATGTGGGTAGTAACACACAAAATGTTAAGATGATGGATTGACTTGCCTAAATTTATGAGTTAATGCTGTTGTAGCACACACACTTATAATTATCTCAATGCAAAACCACCTAAGTGCTTCATACAACTGTGACTGACTAGTCAGAAATACACAGAGATACACAAAGAAACAGGCAATGTAGACACATCAGGATCTCAGTTTTTTGTAATTATTGTGGCTTATTTTGTCATACTGTGTTGACAGAACACATAAATAAATATTGGTTGTTGTTAAATACTGTCAAATACTGTTATTGCTTCATTCAGGATCAGCTGAGTTCCAGACCGCATTTTTAAAACACTGGGCCAAATGGATCTTTAGTGAAGATTACAACAGGTAAACATATACAGTAGCAGTGTGTTAAGCAGCTGGAATTTGTGTATCCTGACTGTCAGATAATACTTTCTTTTCCCCTTTAGTTTATGTTTCATGTGTTTCATGTTTCATTACATATTGCAAAAATAAGGCATGGTTTTTATGAATTTACATATATGATTGCGATTACATATTGTAAAGTTTTATATTTAATAGGTATCATTGCTTGATGTACTAAAAGCGTGTGTGAAAATGGGATAGGTCAACCACTTTATGTCTAACAGCACTTCTCTTAGGAGATGTCTCGCCCTTTTCAGAACTTTCAATGACCGATCCATTCTCATCCTGTCATCCATTCTTAAAGCCCACACGATCCAACCCCACCTCACAACATCTAAGGTTAGTGAACCATATGGAATGTTTAGCTAGTCTACAAGGTCAGCATTTGTATGTGTGGGCAGATCTATATCATTGGTCTTGGAGTCAACAATCCATAAATTATTGAGAAACTGTTTTGTTACACCCAAAATATGTTATTTATAACATGAGAATTTTGAATATGTTTTTATAACAATAAAAATAACTAGCATTTTCTGTTTGGATAATGTGTGATTTTATAATAACAAACACACTTAATAATATATTTGTTATGTAATGCAAACAGCTGTTATGCAGTTTTATCTGTTTCGATTTATCTGACAGTCAACGTTTGGTGTGAATGGGCTACTTCATGCATGCACGCTCTTTTAAAGTTTCAACAAATGAAGTATTAAGTTGGAACGCTTGAAAATGTGACTTCTGTAGTTAATGTTAAAAAAAGCTACAGGAGAAAAAGCTACTATGTTTATGCAAGGCAGCACAACAGCTGCTGTTGTTGCTAAGGTAAACAGGCCGCCCAGGTCTCTCTCACTCTTTTTGTGTCATTACTCTTCCAAAAGAGCGGAAAGGAAAGTCACTCAGCATAGTAACAGCTCCCTGGACACCCGTCTCTGTGCAGAACTGGGTTGGTTGTTTGCCCAAGCACTGAGAAAAAACAGAGAGCAGTGTCCTATCAGAGCTTGCTACAGGTGGGGGAGTCCCAGGACTTTATTCCTCTATTCTGGTAAGAGTATTGGGATGGAAACAACTTCTCTTAGTCTTGAAGTGAAAATAACTTTCTCTTTCCTTTAGAACATCACATTAATCCCGATTCATAATAACAATAACAGAAAATATCTTTCGTATGGTATCTTTCAAATAATATTTTTCATAAACTTTCTTTCAGACCTTCATTTATTTTAGGAGAAACGTCAGAGATAAAGTTGATATTGAAATAAAGAGAACTCCATTAAGTCTCAGGAGTTATGATAAAGTAACCTCTGAGAAACCTATTTTCCCACGTTTCCTCTGGGACAGTCTCTAATTTTCATTAAAATTCAATGGTTTAGTGATTTTTATTAACTATAAAGCCAGCTGATGTTAGCCATCTTTTCCCCACTCAGTTCCCTAAAAACTTGTTTCTGATTTTACCACAACACTGAGGTTTTCAAACCAATCTGGATTCGGCCAAAGTCAAGGAAAAATGAATGGTAAACAAATAAAAAAAGTGAGTTATAAAAAAATGAAAAATCTTTTATTTTAATATTCAAGATGCAACCTCACACACTTCTCTGCTTGCCAGAACTCATTGGTTACAGTACAGAGCTCTTAATAGAGGCTAAAAGTGCAACATGATCTTTATCCATATTTGATATTGGCTGAAGTCAAACTCTCTGTATATCTGCTTTAGTTACATGTTCCAATACAACGCCTGCAAGACGATTGCTGACTCATTTTCACAAAGATCCTTTGTGCCATCGTGAACTGACGGGTGTTCTTAATTATAAGAACAGGAGGGGGCAGGAAAACAAAGAAAAAGCTTTTAGCCCCTATGCAGATGTTAGCTGTCCAATGACAGATAACGTGATGACTATTACTTGTATGTGACAACCCCACAATTTCTCAATAAGTTAAATGATTGGTGGGATTGTGAGGATCTTTCATGGGTTTAGATGCCTGATCCAGTGTTGTCCATGTTGCATTCTCTTATCTCTCTCAATGCTTGACCTATTACTCGAGGCTGTGTCCCAAATTCATTGCCACTAAAGTGCGCACAGAATTAATTGCTAATACCCAATCAGTAGATTAATAATCTTCTGTGTACTAGCACATTAACACATATTTTAGGATTTATGCTGAGCTATACTAATACACCAGTGTGAACAAGCACTTGAAGAGTATCTTAAAGTCTAAAAGAAATGTCAACCAACCAAAGCTGATCTGGATGACTGTTATTGTCGCAACACAACCAGATTATTATTTTTTTAATCCTTTCTGAGAAAAATGTTTGTGCTGCTTGTCCATATCAAACCTGGTGCCCAATAGCTAGGAGTTTGCTAAGGTAAGATGTCATTGCTAAGATGTTCTGAGCATTTTTTCCAGTTGCTATGTTGTTCTGGGTGGTTGCTGTGGTATTGTGGCTGGTTTCTAGGTTGTGGTGGGTGGTTGCCAGGTGGTTGTTTACTGGCCAAAGTCAAACAAGCCTATTACGATCGGATTATTAGGGTACATGTAAACGCAGCTACTGTTTGTTCCTGAGTAACCAAAAAAGGTATTTTGAAGTGTTTTGGTAGGTAACCAAACAGTGGCAATGGCACCCATTTATTTCCATTGTATGGACACAAACATTTCTCAAAATGTCTTTTCTTTTTCTTCAGTGAAACTATCCCTTTAACTTCAAACTCTAGATATGCTTTAATGATTTTTGTTCATATTTATCTGGTGCCCGCTGCCAGACACAAATTACTTAAAAAAGGGTCATCCTTTAATGTATGTCATGGTATTTTTTTTTAATAATTAAGTATCATTGAAGTTTGTAGCACATACCTGTATAGTGTGGTGATTTACATGCCAGGGTTTACTGTAAGTTCCTTAGCCTAGGTATAGTAATGGTGAAGAAAAATAATAAAGGTAATATTTACTATAGGCACAACTAATAAGCATTATGGTTAGTGTAATAATATTGAGATAAGATGTTTTGATACCTCAAGATGTGTTGAGTCATAAGTTTTGTTGTCTGCATTTAAGTGACTGCATGAAATATCTTGGCAAAACTGTTTTATGAGTGCTGGAGTCAAAATAGAACACAGATTTTAATCTTTCCAGTGTTATACTGTGCAATTTGAAGGTGGAAGAACGGAAACAAATCTTGAGTTGCATTTAATCAGGTCATTTCACAACATGACGCATATTTGAAAACTCCCCTACAGCTCCAACTAATGACCCCCACTCTCTTAATATTTGACTGGCTTAGGGAGGGTTGCAAGCCTGTGCAGCTGACTGTAGTATAAGTATATAGATATTAAAGGCCTCCCTACACACTATGGGCTTGTGTGAATACTTTGTTTTGCTATGGCCATATTTTATAGTCAAAGTTCTGAGAATGATCTGCCTATCAAAAAAATATTGCAGGTTTAAAGTCAACATGAAAATCATCCACCACCTGTATTACTACAGTATTTCAGAGTGTAATTGGATATTTATTGAGAAAAATGTAGTAGTACATAGTACATAACTTTTATGAAAGTAGTTATGTAGTACATAACTTTTATGAAAATTTTATATATCTGAAATAATTGGCCATTACATTCCAAAATGGTGACATGGTTGAAGGAGAAAGATTTAAAAAGTGAGAAATATTTGTGATGTCAAAATTATTTCAATTATTTTATTATTTTCTTTGGAATAATGTCCACTGATAAACCTGGAAGCATGTAGCAAAACTTTATTTTGTCAGGGACTGCCTGAGGGAACACAGGAGATCCAAATGCAAGCACAAGTTTTAATGAGGTAAGCGTTCACAGGAACAGACAATGTAACACAGAGAAGTTAACAGTTCAGACAATGACGGGGCGGCTCTGGACCCAGGAGGGCAGCTCCAACGCAAACAGGAGGATGATGGTGGCGGGACCTCGGGAGGATGACAGGCAAGGCAGGAGAGATGGGTGGCGTCGGGATGGGTGAGGCGACGGGAACCGGGTGAAAAGCAGATGAGATAGGCAATGAAGTCCAGGATGGAGAGGAACTCCACCAGGAGGACAGGTGTCAAGGGGGGGCGATGACACTAAAACAGACACAACAACGGAACACGACCTAAAGCCAGACAGGACAAGACTGACAAGGAACTATAGATGAACTTGACTTGAATTACTCGACTAGGATTAGAATGTATATCAAAACTGGTCAGGAAACTGGACAACATCCAAGACAATCTGACAACAAAGGGAAAAACACGAGGGAAATATAAAGGGTAGAGGACCCCCTTATCCTTCCTCCAAGTGTGATGACAGCACTGGATGAAGGCCAAGGCTGACGGCCCCGCAGCTTTGGGTTCCTGTGCGGGAAATAAGGGAGGTTGTTAACCAAGAGAACACTCGAATGGAGACAAACCAGAAGCAGAAACAGGTGGGGAATTACGGGCGTACTCAACCCACAAGAGCTGGTGACTCCAGGAACTTAGTTTTTGAGATGTTAGGCAGCGGAGTGCTCTCTCAAGATCCTGGTTGGCTCGCACTGTTCGTTGGTTTGCGGGTGGCAACCAGATGACAGACTCGATGTGGCCCTGATCTGTCGACAGAACTCTTTCTAGAACCGGGAGATGAACTGCAGACCCCTGTCGGACACAAAGTCAGTAGGCAAGCCGTATAACCGAAGACATGGTCGACTAAAATTTGGGTAGGGGAATGAAATGGGCCGCTTTGGAGAAGCATTCTTAGATCCTGGCCGATACGAGAGGGTGAAGTCAAAACAGCCAAAGAGCAGCACTCCTCCAGGGCAGACTCCTCCAGGGCCATCTTAACCACCAAGAGCTCTTGATTGCCGATGTCGTAGTTCCGTTCAGCAGGGTTTAGCTTGTGGGAGAAAAAGGTGCAAAGGTGCACCCTCCCATCTTCTCCAGACCACTAGGAAAGCACTGCTCCGATTCCACAATGAACTGCTGCTTGGGAAAGCAAAGGTTAAATTGGACTTAATATCACCAAAGGCTTCCTGAGCCTGTAAAAGTTCTACCTGAATGGGACCTTTGTGGAAGTCAGAGCGGTGAGCGGAGCAGCCATCAAGCCAAAGTTCCTGATGAAACACCGGTAAAAATTGGCGAATCATAGAAACCGCTGCAATGCTTTGCGGGAATTAGGAATGGCCATGGCCTGGACCTTGGAAGGATCAGGTCTGATACCTTGGGCTGACACAATGTGACCAAGGAACAGAACGTACTCTGCGTGGAATTCGCACTTCTCCGCCTTTAAATATAGATGATTGGTGAGGAGCCGTTGTAGGACCCTCCTGATGTGCTGGACATGAACCTGGAGAGAGGGGGAAAAAGATTAGAATGTCATCCAGGTAAACAAAGACTAATTTATCAACCATGTCTTCCAGCATGTCATGAGACTGAACGGAAGGACTCGGAACTCAAAATTCCACTCATCCCCCTCCCAAATGCGGATCAAATGGTAGGCGTTGCGGAGGTCTAATTTGGTGAAGACCCGAGCTCCCTGCAACAACAATTTAAAGGCAGAAGACATAAGGGGTGATGACACAGAAACAACAGACACAACAACAGAACACGACCTGAAGCCAGACAGGACAAGACTGAACTATAGACTAACTTGACTTGAATTACTCAACTAGACTTGACTAAACAGGATTAGAATGTATATCAAAACGAGTTAGAAAATTGGACAACATCCAAGACAATCTGACAATGAAGGGAAAAACATGAGGGAAATATAAAGGGTAGAAGATGAGTAGTAAACAGGTGCAGGTAATGACAGAGATGAGAAACAGCTAGAGCGAAACGAGAGGGTGGGGCAGGCGCCGACAACAGAGCACGTGGCGAGCTGTCAAACTGCGTGCTCCGACACAAAAACAGAACAATACAAACCCGGGATGATCAAACCAGAGTCCTAACATATCTTTACATTTTATTTTAAAAACAAAGGAATTTAAGTTAACATAACACTAGTGTGATAGAATCATTTACATATTTATTTTATATGCAGAACTGAACTCAATTGAACTATTTACATAGAGAAAAATCCACACAGAGAAATTACATCAGTAACACATAACCAGAAGTTCATCTGCCTAGAACAGTAGTTCCTCTACTAAAAAAACACTCTACTAACTTTTGTAAGTAGAGTGAACAGTTTATATAAATGTTTAAATATATACAGTGCCCTCCATAAGTATTGGGACAAGAAAAGAAACAATTGCTCTGTTTGCTGTGGAGTCACCAAATCTTTAATGACTAAAAAATGACTATAAAGCAAAAGTTCAGAACTGTACATTGTCCCTCCATCTGATTTGAGCCTACGGATTGGGATCTAATTGGCTCTCATTGGCTCACAGTGATCATCTGTGTCCTGTTGTATTATTTGCTGACACATTAAAAGCAGGGAATGGGTAGTATCAGTTCTGTTCATTGGTTCTGTAGTCTGAATCTTGTGTTCGCTGTCTTTCACTGATATAACTGAGCTTATTTAATTCAAAGTTTTAAAATAGAGTCCAATTAAGCGAGGCATACAGTATGAGTTCTACTGATTGGATAAGAACAGGGCTGTTTAGACCACTGTGCACATGGGTTTGGAAGGTATAAAGGCCTTTTTATGGTTCTGGCTTTCCTCCAAATAGCGTCTTTAAAAATCATACTGCAAATTTTCCATATCCTTCCCACAGGGCCAGTGAGTGCTGTAACTCCGGCCGCGCTGAAGAAAGTAGCACAGGGGAAATCTTTTAGTTAAAGCTGCAAGGTTCAAGCCATAAATTTCAGCTACTTTTACAACAGCATTTTCAAGATCTGAGGAAACGGAATATGTGAGCAGATAGGCAAGATGCTTATTAACCTCTTTCTTTTGTAAAAGGAAAGAGGCTTGTATTCGTCAGCTAGCTGGGGCCCAAAAATCTGATGACTAAAGGAGTAACTTAAAATTAGTTTTGCTAGTCATGAGTGTTTAGCTAACTACAGTGTGGATTTTGTTTTAATCTTTTTTGGATCATTTTAATCAATCTTCCAAAGTATTTCCATAATCTAATTGGAACTTACCGTGCATATTGTGGAAATAACAACATTGCATTTGCTTGTTTGCATAGCTAATTGTATAGTATGACTTCATGTTGCATTTGGGTGTCTTTTTTTGAAGCAGTTAAAACCAGTCTTTAAATCATTCATTAAATACTAATTAGTATAAGATTGACTGTTCAAACTCATAAATGTATGTTTACAGTCTGGAACGCCACAGTCAACAAGTAAAGCTTGCCCAACTGTTAGCAAATGTGCCAATGCAAACAATTAAATTTATGATGAACGACCTCAGGTTTTACAGACCTCTGAGTTGCACCATGCCTTCTGGTGATGTAATCTCACAGTTCTGAGCAATTGGGTGTAGAAAATGAAGAAAGGAATAAAAATAAAAAAGCCATTTCCATTTCACATAAATTCCTCGCTTCCTCTATTAAAAGGAATTAGGCACTGTGGGGCTGCACCTGTGTAAATGCCCATGTATCAGAGACATGTTTTTGAGGTTTGTTCACAATTCTTTCTGTAACAAGCTTTGCAACCTAGTCCCCTGCAGGCAAAGTGGAGCGCATGGCCCCGGGTTTGTGCGACAGGACTCTGGGGATGCTGTTGATGCTGGTCTGGGTTGTGTCAGCACCACATGTCTGCGGCCCGGAGGCTGTAAGATACAGCACAGAGCAAGAGTCTAGTAGAATGAGGCCACCTCTGATATACATAGCACTAGGGAGCAAACTATTGAGGGTTGAGAGGGGAAAATAGCAGACGGGTGCTCATTGTGCATTCTCTGCATGGCTCTTGTTGCCTTTAAGTATCTGCCATGTGAGAAGGTCCTGAGGGGCTGTGTTTTGGTCTTGACTATAAGTTTGCTTTTGAATTCCCACCTGTGCCCTTTGGCTCATCTTTACTGCACTATTTAAAGCGGTTATCTTAAACTGCATGCAATGAATTGTCTGCTCCAGAAAGAATTGTTATTCTTGATCTGTGGCTGCTTTTAATCATTTAAGCTGATGTAAAACATTTTAACCTTTGGTTTGAAAGGACAGACCTGATGTTAGACATTTGAATAAACACCTAGACGTAAGTAATATACTTTGCCCTTAACCTCATACATGCCAGGCATGTTGGAGCTATGACATGAATAACCATTCAAATGCCTGGCAGATAATTAAACTGTTAAAAGTTTTCTTTTTCAACTTGGCCATCAGGAGAAACAATTGAGGTATTATATTTCAATATGACTTAGATACCATTTCTCTTGTATAGGTAGAATTACATTTTATTAAAAACTACCTTCTATTTTAAAGCATGTTTTCATTTTGTGTGACTTAATTTGCATCATGTGCACAGAAAATATAGTTTGGGGGAGGCACACGGAGACTTATTATAGGGAAACAAATTCTCTGTCTCTATAATGTAATGCTAATGAGCTCTGCAGTTGGGTTTAAATTGTGTGTGTGTGGTTGGGTCTTTGTGAGAGAGACTGAGCATGCTTAGCAAGCAACCTAGTCTCCTCGGTTGACATTTGAGAGGGTATTTGTCTCAAAAGGTTCAGGTACACATTGGATAAAATCCCAGGGTTTTCTCAATCCTTGCATGCCTTCTTATCTACAGAACTGCCCCAAATGTTTTGTTGCTTTTGAAAAAAGGATGTAACATCTTTTATGGGGCTTTTGTGCTCGCAGGAATTGCCAACATTTATACAGTCTACTGTACTATTTCAGCAGTATATAGTATGCATACTGTGCAAATTTACTGTATGCATAAAATTAATTATTTTATCCATATGACTTACTACAGCTGCAAATATGTGCAATATTTAATAGGGCACACTGCACAATATTGTATCCCACAATGCAATGCACTATAGCTTCTTTTTCAGTGTGATGATGGAACTGGAAGTAATTACAGCTGTGATCTCTTTCTTGTGACTGACAAACGGGACTGATAAAATTAAAACTGGATGCCACTATGACGACAGCAATTTAGGCCACTACATACTAAAATATACAGCATTTATCATTGCATTATGCATACAGTTTCATTTACTACTTTTAAAAATAGTATACTGTGTATATTGTACAGTTTTTATTAAGCACCTTGTAGTTATTACTGAACAATTTTTATTTTGGCACACCAAAATAGTTTTAAAACATTATCCTTCTCTTTAACAGAAAAATAACAGCTCAACCCAACAGTATGACCTCATCCTACTTCTTTAATGCTTACATTTTAATGCTTACATAAAGGAAAGAAAAAAGGCAGATTATTGTTCTTTTTTGCCAAACAGAAGCCCAATTACACCTTTTCCTTTTACAATATCCATTTTCAGGAAGAGATCAGGTGACAACCCTCAAAGCAAAGAAACCTCGCTATTTTAGAGGCAACATGATCAGCCTTTTATGGTACATCATTGTTCATTCATAATGTCACAAACTTGATAGAAACTGCTGGAAAGGATGCTCAGACATCACAAAGAGAAATCTGCTACGGCTGCGGGAATACTGCAGGGATGCTTGGGAGGAATCTGTGCCAGAAGGTCTGAATTACAAACACCGGATGCAAAGTTTCCATTCAAAAGCAAGACTGAATCTGTTAAAACTTATTCCAGCGATAGACTGAGGTGATAAAGCAGGCTGTTGTGGTGGAGAAGGTGAGCAGAGGCAGGTGGTGAGCACTCGGGGAGGGCACTCGGGGAGGGCTGTAGGGGAATCTGAGGCACACCTGTTCTTGTTGGGTCACTCTGTAAGAATTCGGCTTCATTCATGGGACACTCGGTTTAGAGAGGCCAAACTGCCATGCCCAGAACACTATAACACAATAGAAATGTGAAGAATAGGCACAGATTTGCTCTTTTAGACCCTCTTGTTGTTGTTTTTTTGGAGACGGTCGTAATGAGGCCTTTAAATCAAAGGGAGCCTTACGTCTCATACTGTAGAATGTAGATGTAGAAAAAAGACATGTGCATTGGTAGGCGGAACTGTGAGTAAAAGGGGTGTTAGAAGTTCTTGGAATTGCTCACATAAAGACAGCTTTCAAAATTTCTCACACCCCAAAAACACTATACACGCACCTAGTGTCTGAACATGACCATTAAAATATATGATTTAGTTACTAGGGGAAGATGCTGGTTTATTACAGAACTTTGTGTTTGACAGACTTTACAAATATCTTGAGATATCTCGCAAGTACAAAACAGCGCTGAACAGTATGTTAATGAAGAAAAACTGACTCTCTGCTTTTATCTTTGTCTGTTATATTAAATGGCATGCAAAAGTACACTGCTTATGCAACGGACATGTGCATTCTCAAAAGTATTGTACACAAACATAAATAAAAAAAACATCACAGTTATGGCAAATATTTGCTGGGTAGTTCAAAGGTTGATCTTTCATTGCTCAGGAGATTTAATGGAATCCATAGTTGAGTGTTAAACTTTCTCAGAATAAATAAATATAGAAAGAAATGAGTCAATTGCTGACAACATAAGAGTGCAGAGTTATATAATTAATTTCGGCAGCACAGATAATTTGTTATCTTAAAGAATTTGATAAGAAATGCTTAAATTGTGACCTCTGACTTTTAATTTACGATGGTGGTATCTAGAGGAGACACATGATTTTATTGGGGACATTTTCTCAGGAATAAAACTCCAGAGGCGGTAGACACAACCAAACATCTCCATTTGCTCTCTACTTAAACTGGCTGCCTGTGAGAAACAACAGAGATATAAAAAGCAATCTTATTTGTGATTTTCCTACAGGGTTATGTACTAAACCATAACAGTGTGGTAAAGTAAAAAGTTTCTGTAATTGTATTTGTTTAGATTAATTCAGATTCAGACAATACAGCATTCAGAGAAAATCTGTCTTCTGTTAATACAGCAGTCTTTATCTAAAACCCAAAGCTTGTCTTTGCCAAATTCCTAAAAAAAAAAACTGACAGCGGTGGCTCATCTTGACATATATAGATTTTGACACCAATAGGTTTTAAGCATTGCCAAAGTTTTTCATTGACACGCCAATATGGCAAAAACGAAAAAAGATTGCATTATATTTTAGTTTGACTAATTAAAATGATTGCTAACAGATTTCAAATTAGACTTCATCTGATTCCCTAGTAGGAATAAAGGGAAGGAAGTATAGCTTAAGTTTTCCACAATATTTTTTTTCTGACCATGGAAACTGTAGATTAAATCCTGGTATCAGTTTCAGACAGGACAGAAGCTTCAACGACATCCTTTAATTCCCGCAAAGAGTCTGACTGTGGCTGAGGCCAATCGATCATGTGGAAACATTTTTGATCTTTGCTTTGCTTACAATCTCTGAGTTTCAACATGATTGCATTGTCACAATTCAGGAGAGAGGCCGTCTCTGTTTGTTTTGTCCCCCAAAGATTGAAAAGGCCTCAAAGAGTGAGTAATTAATATTTCTAGTAGTTAAATATTACAAGATGTTATCTGTGATGAACACTGTTGGCATGCATTTTAATTTAGAGAAGCAGCACATACTGTTAACCATAATATAACTGAAAAGTGAATTATTACAGGGCCCCAGCCCCTATACACCTAGCAGAGTAAAAATGGGTTTAGTGGGCCTCGTTGTCAAAGGGCCTGGGAGTGTGTTCCCAGTGCCACTGACAAGCAAACCCTGTGTTAAATATTATTGAAATAGTAAAGTATATTTGCATAATGTAAGGTAATCATCATAGTATTTGTCATACTGAATTTAATGTGCTAGGCCCCAGACACCATTCACTGACCATCAGATGCATATTACACTTTCTTGAAAGCACTTTCTTAATCTAGTAAACATTTTTAAGCATGTACAAACCTATGTATGTACAAAGACTTGAAATATAGCTTTAGATAATTTCTTACCACCCACCCCCTTTATTTCACACAACCTCTATAAACAAAATGGCAAAATGTCTATAAAGAACATATTGTAGAGCATGCTACTATTATAAACATAAATGTTACTACACTAAAGGCAAATAGTATATTACAATATCTAAAGTGAATTGCAGGCATCTGTCACTATTTGCAACACAGCATCTTGCAAACTGATGCAAAATAAGACAAAATATGACAAAGACATTTCTTTGTGAGACTCCCCTAAATAATAGTGACAGGAAGGAGGGCAGTAAAAAATGTCAGTGCGTGAGAACCACTTCATCATGTATTCACTTCCATAACCAGCAGCAGCCTGTTGCTTCATTTTCCTTTTGTCTGTCCCTCTCACTCTCGGTAAAGAAAACAATTACCAATTCACAGACATTCCTGTACTACTAACAATAAGCCTAATTAGCAACCCCAAGTTACTCAAGGACAACAGGAAGAAATACACAAATGTCCATGGTTACCTAAATGGGGCCTAACAAGTGTTGTCATTACACATGCTAACTCTGGCAGACGTGACGCTAGCCATACACACACAGAGGGTTTCTGCCATATCACAGCAGGCATCTTTCAGAATGGCTGAATTGTATGAAATGTTAAGTCATACTTAATTGCCCGTAGAAACGTTGGTCTCAGATATTTCCCTCTCGGCTTCATTACGCTGGCTGTTGGAGTAGAAAAAAGTTGCCAAAGTAAACACATTGGGGCTGTTTTCTTGTTAAAATTGACAGATTGGATGCAAGATTAAAACCCACTTCCACTATTTTTTCTCGCTAAGTAAACCTCATGACAAAACACAACAGTGTCTGGGTTTGTACGGTTGCTCCTAATATGCTAAGCGTCGTTACCCTCATTTTAAATTTGTGTTGCTAGCTCAGAATCTGGACTTCCTGGCGTGAATCGTGGATTGAATGCGACCTTGAAAAGTTTATAGCAGAAACAGAGGCCACGTCTGCTGAGTTAAACTTTTTTCCTTAATCAACACGATTCCTGTCGGGGGAAAGTCTGCTGTGAGAGTAGAGCTCATTAACAGTTGACCCCAGCTTGAAATAGCAGAGAATTAAGCAGTGTTCCACATGTTCGGGACTTCTGTTACTGCCAAAACTACTCCTATTGCAAATCCAACTGGGACACGCAGGAAATGGAATCCCCTTATCTAATTCCACACCAACCTGCATTAATAAAGAAAATGAAGGTCAAGTGTGGACCGGTTGCACTTGGTGCCTTAATTTATACATGCCATAAAACAATAACATACACCTTTTTACCTGGTTCCTTTGAGAATGCCGCTGCATGGAAGGAGAAATTAGAACATCTACATCTTTATACATATTTGTAGGCCATCTTTTTTACCAAGTTTGTTTCATTTGCATATTTAATTTGTGTTGCAATTGCTTATACAGTATGTGCAAAAACAATGGCGAAGGGATGTGTTGAGTGTGCTACATTTTTAGCTGTGTGCAAATAAGAAGGTTCTCCTGTGCATCATAAATGTACCAGACTTGGACATGCTAAAGTGTGCATGAGATTTAAGAGCAGGGGACAAAAGTTCAGTTTCAAGTGAATAATGACATTTACGTCTGTTCCTTAAACAAAGCTATTACATTGTGGTAAACTGTGATATCATGACATTATGGTCATGACAATTCACTTTGCTAAATCTGCCCCCCCTTGATTACTGTTGCTCTCTCAGGCAAGTTTTAAAGAACCCAGTCCAATAGGAATGAATTGGAGATTTCCGTGAACAGTTAGGTTTCCAGTAAAATGTACTTATAAAGACATTGCACAGCATTTTATTTGCTGTTTTTTTATGGATTGCAAATTATGCAGTTTTGGACACTGACTTTGCCCAAGTCCAGAGCAACAATCTCTGATCATCAAAGAAGTGTCAGCCATCATGCTGTATTCAAATTTTACCAAACCCTCAGCTACAAACCTCAAGGATCCCATTCGGCAGAGCAGAACCTGGTTGATATATTTATGTTTTTTACAACCAGCAAAGATCATGTTTAGTAAGGAAGCATATAGGGAGGAAATCTTGTGATAGACTATCAGAAAGCACTAGCTTGTTTTTTCTACTTAATAATGTTGACATCTCAAAGAGGAAGACATTGCCTTTCTGATGGGACAGGAGAAGAATGAAACTGGGTATCAGGTATCAGCCTGACCGGGATATGAGGTCAGTGTTTGTTTGGGTGGGGGTGGGGTTGTAACACTGTGGGGATGTGCTCTGTGTGAATAGTACATTATGTGAAGAGGAAGTGTTTAGTGTAAAGTGGCCTCAGGCCCTTTTTGATGAGTTCAGGTAAATTAACAATGACCATGAATGTGGGTTTCATAATGACATAATTTATGCAACACATTGATACTCACACATACATCAACAGACATGGGTTGTTGTAGAAACAACCCTGAAAAGCTAAACAGTGTTTTTAACAGTTCCATTTTTGAAAACACCAGTGTATGTTTTTTACACTAGTTTTCATAATGAGATGCTAGAATGTTGGTTTTTTACCAGGCTTAACCAGCAAGACTTTGTCGGTTATCAGAAGGATCACACTGGTCTACCAGCATCACCAGCTACTGTATGTTTTGTATAGCCATGCTGGTTCACCAGGTAGACTGGCAAAAAGCATCTACCACACTGTACCAGTATGTAAATTTATGCTAAACTATATTGGACTATCTTTCCAGCAGGGCAGGTATATCTCTTGTATTTAGCCTGCAAAAACAGGATGTATAAGTGTGCATTCACATGTTCGGTGCTGATCTATTATTTATACCATAATTTTCCACTGTGTCTGTGATCATGTGTAGAATCCATGGCTACTGGAAACCACTGGTGTTCAACTGGTGTGTGCTTGATTGTATTTGTATGTCAGCATAACACTGTCTTACCATGTCTCTTTGTTTTCTTTATGCCATCTTGCCTCAGGCACTGCGCTAACCTCAGCTGACACAGACCTCCAGCTGCTCACAGTTCAGAAGTGAGGTGTGTGCGTGTGTTTGACAGTACCAAGTAGGTGTGTGTGTGGAATTATTTTGGTGTGTGAGTGCTTGAAAGCAGACAGTTGCTTGTGTTGACAGGGGGTCATAAACAGAGATGATGTCTGTGTGAAAGACTGGATACTTCACACGTGACAAACCTAACAAACAGAAATGGAGAGTTGGCGTCTCTATATTAACCAAAAATAAATTATATTTAAGTCTATCATATTTACTTTCTTAATACATGTTGTTGGTTTTGTGAAGATTAATCAATATATTTTTTCCAAGTAAAATATTTTTCTTTGTGTGTAATAGCTTGCTCTGCCTTCAAAACAACTTTTATGTTTGTATCACCAAGCCCTACTGGTTCCAACCCCTCCCTTTCAACAACTTGGCTCGAATCTGGTATGTGACACCCACTTTTCATGATCCAATCAATTCTTGATGGATACAGTTAGCTTCCACCCCACATTATTTTCTCATTTAATATTCTGTTTCACTAGAAAATGTCACATTACTGAAGTACAATGAATTGCAAATGGCATTTTACTTTAAGCTCAAATTAACAACTTCTGGACACAGTAATTTGTTGCAGTCCAGTTTATACTCTGCAAATATCAAATCAAATATCAGCAGCAGTAGCGCTAGGTCAGATATATCTTTAAAACACATATTTTACTTACAGAACAGCGCATAATTCTCCACCAGTTTCTTTTATTTAACCTCTGTAATCAAGCATTAGTCTAAAAAAAACCACAATACACATCCTTGTCAATGCTTAAAATATTAACTGAGCTCTAATCACAAACTGTTACCAGGCAATGCAAGGGTATTTGTGAAGCTGCGTCAAAGTATAATTTAAAAAACGTTTTAATTGGCGTCTGGTGGTTAGCTGGGCTTTATTAAATGACCCCTGTGGCTTCACTTAGAGAGAGATGGGCAACCCCATAATCATTAGGCAATAAGCAGCAGCTACTACTGCAGGAAAAATCCACAACATAAAGTCCATTGGGTTTGTGGTTCTATTGTATAAGGCTATGACTAAATATGTGCAGTAACAGGGTGTTCCAAAGCCATTAAACCAAACATTAGGGCTTGTCTATGTCACCAGTTTTGCCTTCTAGTGCAAATACCTTCAAAACAGACATAACGCTTCATTTGCTTTCATGCCATAGATGGTAAGAAAGGGCAGATATGGAGACATAAAGAAATATGTTACACCTCTCACCACACCGTTTTATTTCTCAACTGCCGTTCATTCTGTTACCCAAACAAAGTCTTACACTCGGGGGTGCCGACTTACCAGACCAAGCACAATGCCTTTCCAAATTACCAAATGTGGAGTGACATGACTGAAGTGGTGTTGTCGAGCAGTAAATTACAAATCTGGGGTCTTGCTAAGGTCCTTTCATGCTGAAAATACCAACTTAAACCAGCATGAATTTCCACAGTGGCACAAAGTAATTGATGCTGGGAACTGCTTGTTTAGTGCTGGTCCAAACTACACATTCTGTTGACCAAGAAATACTTGTGAAGTGTATGGGTGAAATTTGTTAGGGACATCACCAGTTTAAAAAAGGAACCTCATAGCCATGGCTTTTATGACTAGTACAGAATGGTCATTGCAGACAAATAATAACACATCATTATGTTTAATAAAATGTAATGTAGACAATCCTAAGGGATCTTTCGGGATCCTTAAAAAATGTAATGGTGCCTCTGAGATTTACTAATTATTTCCTGATGTATGAAAACGGTTGGTTTGGTTCTTCACTCATGACTGGAGTTTAAAGATGTTGGGGAGGTTGAGTAGGCAACCACCTAGCAACAGCCCAGAAAGCTCTGAAGGTCTCAGCAACTGCATAGCAACCTAGGATTGATGCTGTGAGATTTGCATGGGCACAATCCACTAGCATTTTTGTTCAGAATTTCTTCAGCTAAGACAAATCAAATAATATGTGGGATTACTGGCTATGTACTATGAAGATGAACCAGCAATGCTGTGTACAGATAACAGATTGAGGAAAGTTGTTACCAAAAAATTAGCTCCTAAATTGTCAACTGGATTTTACATTTGTATTTTTAATCATGTTTAAAAGCAGCCTAAAGGTTCCTACCTTGGTTAGAAAGAGCAACGAGAGGACAGAGATCGAAAGATAGAGAGTGAAGAGAAGGTGAAGGGGTCAGGAGGGAGTCCCATTCAGGAAATAGTTGAGCGGTTTGGGCTGACTTCCAGCAGGCTGTCCGCTGAGTCTGTCAAACAGACAAATTAACACAGTGTATGGGAACATGCCCCAGCAGGGGCCAGCTCACCACCTCCAGCTGGCCCCGTGAACTATTTCTTCATTTTATTTTTCCTCTGTGACCCAAGTTGCTTTTTCTTGCCCTGTTTCCTTCTCACTTTATTCCAGAAATGTATTACTTGCTTCCCATTTAATGTATTTGCCTTTTGTTCACTTTAGTTTTTTACCAGGGGCTGGTTTTGTTCCATTTTAACAATGTTGGCCAGGTCAACACAATATTTATTTAGCTGTGCTTGGAAATATTTTACACAACGATAAAATCCACATTCAGGGTCAAACCTAAAAATGAGAGAAAGGTGTAAAATATGACATTGACAATTTACAATAAACATCTAGGAACTACCACCTAGTTACATCCTATTAATCCCCAGTAACCATCCAGCAACACCCTAGCCATCAGACAGAACACCATGGATGCCCCCCTCGCAACCACGTAGCAATGCGCTAAGGATGACTCAGAACATCTAACAATGCTTTAGTAGCTGGTAAGAACAACCTTGAACCTATGAACCTCCCACAGCACCCATGCAACAGCCTATCATGCGGCATCTGTCTGCAGCAGTCAAGTAAACAAGATAAGTCATCTATCAGGCATGGGCTCAAAAGAGGTTTAGATTCATTCTGACCTCTGCTCCCACGTCCTCCTTTCAGAGAGGACTGATGACTGAAATATTGCCTTGTGGGACCTGGATACTTATTTATTGCCTTTTTGAATTGCTGAGTGACAAGTCAATTTCAATATAGATCAGTTTTATGGTACTATGTTCAGTGCCAAAATAGTCTGAATTCTCAGAGTGTTTCAGACAACAAGAATTACAATGCAAAACAAATCTAACTGTAAGAATACAGCTCGTGTTCCAGTACAAGAGCTGACTAAGTTGGGTTGTCCAAAGTTTAAATTAAAAGGTCCTGCATGCAAAAATGTGGGGGTCTTCTTCTGACAGCAGCACATGAAGGTTCTGGTGTCTTTAATAGAGTTGTAACAAGACTCGTGTGTGCAACGATCCAGTTACGATGGCATGTGGTTGAGAAGCCCTCTTTGGCAACAGTAAGATGGCTGAATTGAGTATGTGTTAGTGATAATCTCAGTCATTTTTGGAAACAGTTTTGCAAACCAATTTGAACCCTTGAGAAGAATAACTTTTTGAAAGTTTTGGTTTTGTACGCCTGGATGACAACCACTGAAGTAGCAGGCAATCAGGAAACAAGGGTAGTGTTTGTTGCATTGTAAGTGTGGAGAAATGTAATGGGCGTTCTGGGTGAAGGGAATATCTGTTAAGGTCTGGAATGTTCCAAGGAAAACAAACAATTTGCCGCTGCTTCAACATTTTTCTGTCCTTTTCTTAAGCGAAAAGCAGGAGTTGCAGAGGTAAATCAGTTTTATATTTGTTCAAGGTTAGAGCCAGTCATCTCTAGCCCTGGGAGTACCATCTTTCAGCTCCTCAGCAAAAATATGTGTTCAAGGTATGGTTACAGCATCTGGGCCAGTCGGCTTATGATAGTATTCTTCACATTTTCAGTAGGACACTTTTATGTTCTCACTCTTTTAATAGAGTAACAAGGACAGCATTTGTTTATTTGTATGTACAATTTCAATCAATCAACTGTAGTTAAATTATAGTCAAGTTCCTGTTTTAGAAAGTAGTTTGCGACACTACAAAATGCTAACAAAAGTAGTTTATTTTATGTCCGAATTTCTAAATAAAAAACATTTATTGAGAAAA
>JAZGTJ010007141.1:0-23456 GCA_036877575.1 Botia almorhae
AATATTGGGAGACAATCCCCTAATCATTTTTAAAGAACTGTCTTGACTACTTTGTAGTCAAGGTATGTGTCATGCATTACGGTCAGAATGTTACCCATGAGAAAAAAATCAGATTACTTTCTTAGACTAATTCTTTTAGGGTTGTCTCAATACCATAACTCAGACAGAGAAACTCAGTATACTACACCAAAACCTTGGTACAAAGATACAACAGGTACGTAAACTATTAAAAATGTCTGACAGATCTGTATATGTAATGGGAACAATAAATCAAAGTAATTACAAGGTCATAAAATAAACAAATAACTATTAATGCTGTCTAAAACATAAGGCACATGTATTTGTCATTTGTATAAGAATAAATTGTGCAACTTTACATCTGTGAATTAAAGCAATTTTCCTTGACTTTTCCTAAAGGATCAATAACCTTACAAATTAAACATATTTTAATTCTGCATATAATTCACTCAAACATATGCCTGATTCACACTCCCCACATTAAAGTCTCAGTATTACCCAGCAGTTGCATCAGAACTCAGGATCTTGGAGAATATTCAATCCCTGTTGGGCTATTTTCTCTCCTCTGCCTCCTTGACTTTTTAAAACGATTACTTTTTTAAAAATGCACTCAGGAATTTTCATAAAACAATTTCTCCTAGGAAAGTTTTACTCCTATAGAAATACTAGCGCTTCTAAGTATGTTATATATAACATATATAATGTGTTTACACAAGATTAGTCAATTCTCTTAAAAATCTGTTTTATTTTACATGGTCACCTAATGGGGGCCTGATATGTTGAGATTACATGACCAAATAAATAAATTTTACTTTATCTCTGTATCCTATTGTGTATCACAGAAAAAAAACTGTCACTTTGAAACAACATAGGGCTAAAAGATGCAGACATTTTGAGTGTGAACTATTCCTTAAGTTAACAAAACAAAAATAAAAATGTGTTTGAACTGCCCTGAAACCGCTTAAATGTTGAGAGTAAACAGTTTCACAACAGTTTTGATCTAAGTGTAGTGGTGTGAAATTGACTAACATCCCTCAAAGCGCTGACTACGTTGGAAATCTTGCTTACTCATCCATGAAGAAAACTATCTCCTGGCAAAGCTACTGAGAATCAAAACACACCACACTCCAGACGCTAATATCTGTCAACTCTGTTGAAACAAACAATCGGGTGTGGGCCAACATTTATGTTTACAGGCGAGCAGCATCTGCACCATCCACAATAATTATGTGCTCTGAACAAACCACGACTCCTAGCTTTCACTTTGCGCGCCCCTCCCTCCCATTTTAGATGTAAAGCTGTAACAAACACAACACGGTACGTTTTCAAAAATAGCTGGATTAATACTTTCAGACAAGCTGGGGCACTTGGACAGATGGATCTCACCCAAACCAGAAACTAAGCATCTGGTGAGGTAAGATCACCCCCTCGCAGACTCTCCCCAAAGCAAGCAGAGGAACCATAAACCAGTCTACTTCCGCGCCGCCCGTCACGCCCGATAGAAGCATTAGGGAAATGCTGCAATGAAAAAGAACAAGGGTTAGAGGACAGACAGATGTGTTTTGCAATACGTGGTGTGGATTATACGATTTATAGGAGGTATTAAAGGCTGTGCTGAAGGTACACATCACTGCTCGTATAACATCCTGCCAATAATGTCTCCAAGGAAGAGTAACAATGTTACTTAACAAATCAGTTTCCAAGTGTGAAAGTCAAATTTCTCTCTGATGAATACGAACATAACCCCAACCCCCCCTAATTCATTGTTTTTTTATAACATGTGCATTGTTATTTTTGTATAACAATGAATTAGCATGTTTAACAAAGTAATATTCATACATTGTGGTTAAGTAGTTAGTTGTCCTCCTTAATATTACATAGCTAATTTTAAAGCCATAGTACACAGTACAACTATACAAAACACAACTCAATAGACTGAGCAGTGAAATTACTGTGTACAAACAAACACTACATGGTAACAGAACTGTTTTGCATAAGCACTTTATTCTAATTGTGCTAGAAATGACTAAAATAGTGCCATCTGGGCGGCTGAACACCTTGTTTCCAAAACATTGGTGGAGATTTGGGCTTCTGAAGTGGACTCTAGACAAACCCAGGAATGTGTCATAACCCAGAATAGACTCTAATAGTTGACCAGTAAAACCTGGTCTCCATTATCACTTCTGCTTTAATACGAGGTTTATACAACAAACCCTGAAGATGCAAATGACTTTTTAAATTTTTTTTTAATTTTTTTTTCTAAAAAGCAACAGTAGTAAAAAAAAACACAAACAGCAAATAGAAAACCATCATCCAACAAGATAATTATCTATACTCAACACATGCATATATACTGTAATATCTAATATCTAGGTATTTTAATCAACATTTGACTGTACCAAATTCAAAACCCCAAAAGTGAGTTTTTTTTGTTGTATGATGTCACAGTCATTTGTCTTATTAAGTATGTGATTCTTACATACAGTTCTGAGGTAATTGAATCAAGAAGAGACACAATTGACTACAAGTATTGGCTCATTAAACTCTGAGGCTGAAAGAGTGTGTTGTCTTAATTTGATCTAGATGGCACAGCAATATTCAGCTTGGCTTTTAGACTCCACGGAGAGCTCACCGAGTCTTTGATGTAGCATGCGAACATGTGTCTAATAGCAAAGCCATTAGTATACATGAGAAAGACACAATATTGATATTCATGTCTCATCAGCACTGTGGAAACCCGAGTTTGGTGAAGTGAAATTGAATTGGCAGCAGTGATGACAAAAGATGTGAAGAAACCTAATCAAATTACGGTCACTATTTTCACCTTGAGTATATTTCAGGAGACTGGCACATCAGCTTTGCCCTTGATACATCCCTTCCGGAGACCAAAAAGTGACAAAATGATGGAAGTGCTGATTTCTTGAGTTATTTAATTAGATGAATATTTGATATCTTAATCTACTGCCTCGTGGAGTGTGAATACAGAGAATCATTTAATCTTCCTTGTGTCAACACTCCACATGTCAAGAACTTAACTACCGCAACATGCTACGTGTGATGTCTGCTACCGTTTCCTTTACACAACCAAACATCCAAAGTCCCGTTTGCTCACCTCAGGTGAAAGTCATTATTTCTTAGATGATTAACCTTTTTGGCTCTCCGATTCAGTTTTCCTCCTTTTAATGGAGTTGTTAGGCAAAGGACTTCATTAACAATTACTTAGCCTGGTCAAAACCATCCTCACAGACCTGACGTTTGTCTCCTCACCTTGTTAAAAACCAGGTTAAAATCCCTTTGAGATCTTTCTCATTCAGACATTAAAGTTCAACTGTGGCCTCAAGGGAAATCAAGAGAGGTAAGGTCCACAAAGCTCAACTCTAATGCCACCTTCTAAAAGATGAGTAAGCCAAGCACTACAGCAATATGAGCAATAAGGAGAGGAAATATTTAGCTGACTCACAGAGTGTTAGCCCGCGAGTAAGAAATAAATGCAAATTGACAGATCTATCCCAGAGGTTTGTTTCCTGGCAATTGCATTTTGTGGTATGACTTTTGTGTTTGTCGTGGGCGTAAGAGAAACTTGAAGGGGCAGATACTTAATGGGAGAATTTCTCTATTGACCGCTGCTTTCTTCCAGTAGGTTGTGGGTATCTCTTCCGAAGTCATTATCTAAAACATCTATTATCAGATTACAGGCCCATTTCATGCGTATTTGGTTTATGACACTGTACTTCAAAGAGAATTGATTTGGAAAGCAAATAAATAACCAGAAATAGGTACACATATCTTCATACGGCAGCGAGGCATAAGCTGTTTTAAGCGGGCGGTCTGTACCTTTAATGTGCTCTCCCAGCATGCACTAGAAGCTCCTACACTGTTCCTCAGAGCAAAGAGCCTCTTCATTTCATTTGGTGCAGGCGTCTTTGATAAGCCTATGAAACTTCACACTCGGCAGTATTACCTTCTCCACACGTTGCTTAAAGCTACTCGGTGTGGAGCAAAAAGGAAGTTTTTTTTAGCACTGGGGGGAAAGAAAGTGCATCTCAAAATGAAGAAAGAGGATTTTCTCAACATGCTCCTTGAGCACTTGCTGTATGGATGGCTAAAATTTGTGCTTGACTGTTTGACTTTGCTTGAACATAACCAACTAGTTTCAATCTTTGGCAAAATTTAATGTATGAATTAAACCATGCAAATTAATACCTTTAAATGAACTTTAGATTAAATGACTCAATGCTAATTAGCTCTCAGTTGTTGTTCTGCATTGGATTATATGAATATTTCAGCCAAGGTCAATATTAGAACACATTCAGAGTGGAAAGATGAACCAACAAACACATAAATGAAAGAACAAACAGATTGACTGACTAATGAATGAATACCAAATATCCCAGTTTTAAATCCTATTGAATTAAATCCTATTTTTGTCATTGAATTAAGTGGTCCACCTTCACATTCAGTACATTTTCAGAGTGGATAAATAAATCTATGATTGAATGAGTGGATGGATGGACGACTAGGGCAGAGAAAGACTGTACAAATGATACATGCTGGTAATAATTCACCCACACATGACCAAATCAAATCTGTTCTGACCCCATATGCTGCATGATGGGCCATTTCTGATATATGACGAACACAATCTTTATTTTCTCATTATTTTATAAATAAAATGAGAAAACACTCTATATGTCTATATGTCTCAAGCACAGTACATGTGTTTTATAGACTCCAAATGACTAGTCATGGTAAAAAAATAACTATAACCTTGACTCTCTTCCTTATTCTTTGACCTTCCAGGACCTTCTGCTGTCTTCTGTGCTGCCCATTTGGAAAGCCTGTTTTTACATTCGAATGGTTTAAACTATGCATCGTCAATTTAATTTGCCTCCAGGCTCTGGGCTCATAAGTGGAATTGGTTCAGGGCGAGGAAATGCCTTTTCAGCACCTTCACAGTGAGAAAGCCTTTGATTTGTGACTTTTTATCATTATTCTGCTCATAAAGCCACACCTGGCTTTCTTTTTATTCTGTGACAGACTCAATGCTAATTACCTCACTATTCAATTTTTGTTCTGGCTTGGATTATTAATTATATGCATATTTGAATGACCCAACATATTTTCTCAAGGTCGACTTAGAGATTTCACTTATAGTGCTCATAACTGTGCGATTTAGCACACGCTTTCCATACATGACATCAATATCAAGTATCAACATTACTACCGTACGCAAAGTCAGGAAGAAGACAATAAAGAGGGAAAGAAAAACATAAACCTCAATAAAAGACAGCCGAGCCATATTCTGGGTTGAGCATCATAAAGTGTATTTACACAGCCTGTTTATTGCTCCTCAGAGGTGACGTTTCCATTTAAGCAACAACTACAATTGTGTAAATAATGTTTTTAAATATAAACCCATGAATACAGAAATAAGAAATTAATAAACACCACAACAGTGATCCTGTAACTCAATTAGTGTTCCTGTGGCTCAATGTGTAGAACATTGCAAAAGCAGTTAGCCGTGCAAAAGGTTGTGGGTTTGATTCCCAGGAAACACATATACTGATGAAATGTATAGCCTGATTGCACTGTAAGTTGCTTTGGATAAACGCGTTTGCCAAATGCATAAATGTTAATTTATAATGTTAAATGTGAAACTAAATGAAATTTATGACAACAAAGTTTAAACTGCTCGGATGCTGCATTTTACTAGCACAGAAGCAAAGCAGCATCTGGTGTGTCAGAGAATGTATAAATTAGTCTGGGAACCACTCAAAACAAGAACAAGCAACCTCATTGTAACGTGCTAACAGGAAAACCTTACCAGCTTTATAGCCCTGCCCTGATAATCATTCAAAACAAGAGCACCCTAGCAACCACATAGAAACAAAGTTTTGCTCTGCGAGCAACACTTGCATTTTCTTCAGAGATAAAAAACACTGTATGTTTCCTGGTTTTATAGCTGCTGCCTTAACAATGCAAGAAAAACCTTTTAAACTTTCAATTAAAAACCTATTAATGCTGGTGGAGGGACTTAACTTCAGAAACAGGACTTAAATTGATGGCAAATTACTTTTACTTGAGAAGTCAGGTGATAGCACTGTTAGGTGAACTGTATAATGCAGCATTCTCCAAGGTTCAAAAACCACTGAAGTGGAAAACAAAATCTGTCACAGGCCCTTTTCCACTCTAATCGAGCTCAACAGTGATCAATAACATGCAGGCAGTGGTATCGGGATATCCTCTCTCTCCAGAGAGCAAGAGAACATGCACCATGCCTCCAAAATCCAACCAGGTCTCCTGTAAAGATGTAAAAAGATGCTTTCTGTCTCTTCACAGACAAGGCCAGTCGAGAAAAGATAGCAGGCTATTTGTGGCAGACATTGCCAAAACTGACGCAAATGTGATTCTGTTACATCTAAAATTCCGAAATATCTGTGGTACATGTAAACCAACACCTGCTGGGAGTCTACACAGCATTACTGTACCTATATGAAAGTTTTAAATAGTGTGGTATAGAATAACAACCATTAAAATGTCAAAAATGTTTTACAAAAATTGCTACTACATTTTCATCAGTCAGTTGATCTAATATGTATGTTGCTCTAGTTTTCCGTTTTCTGTCCATTATATGTTTAAACAATTCAGAATTGAGAATCGCAAATACAACTGAATTGCTTTGTTAGCTTGGAAAAACACACAACCCGTTTACAACCTGAGGCTTTAACACATTTTTAGTCCAAACTGTATTAATGATTCAACACAGAGTGCCAAACCTTTGTAAGACTAATAAATACTTACTGTGTCCAATCCATCTACCAACACTGAACAATAAAACAGACATAGATAGCAATATATTGAACCCCATGTTTGTCTGTGCTTTCTCCCAAATGTCACAGCATTGATCCAGTTTGTAAATGATTATAGCTGAATGCTAAAGTTGTGCTTTTACTTTCCTTTTTCCTGAAGAAAAATGTTCAGGAGATATTAATCGGAATCCATAAGCTTATATATACATATGTTAGAAGAAAAGCTTACATATTAAAGGTATATACAGCACTGCATAAATCTATAAACATGTTGATCTGTAGCTAACCATTTGTTCTTGTCGAGCTAAGCATTAATCACACAGATCTGAACTGACTGAAAGAACAGCACTTTCATTTACAAACTCCTCTACAATATTTGATGCCTAATATAATGCAGCAAATTTTGGAGGGATAAAAGAATCTCAAAGCATTTTAAAGACAGTTTCCTAAATAACAAAGATCTGTATTATCAGAATAGAACAACTTATCTCATTGTACAAAATTAACATTCAATGATGCTCATATAAAACTATGGGTTCAGAATATGAACCATCTGATACTTCAAGGGAATTACATAATCACTCACTCAGACATTACTGAAGTCCAATGTGTGAAAATGTGTCTTCTGACTCTCAAAATCCAACCCCTAAAATGCCAAATGAATTATTACTGATGCTGGTAAATTATAAATGTGGGCTTGCTCTCCCGCCCATGATGCAAGAAACATATGCATTATGGATTCAGCCAATGTGCTCACAGGAAGTGACCATGTGTTTCCACTGATAATGCTGCAAACTAGCTTCTCTGTAAATACGGAACAGGTTAAGTATAGGTGACACCTCGGGCATTGGCTTGTTATATATGGAACATGTCAATGCCCTGTTGGCCATGTCATAAAGTTAAAACCCAGTATTTTGCTGTAATGGTTTTGCTGTTTTGACAGTAAGGAGCCAGAGGTTATACTAGGCTTTAAATGCCTATTTGCCAAAAACACATTCATTTGAGCCATTTGGAAGCTTCAAAATGTAACTTCAAAAAGGTCATTCAAAGTTTAATAATTAGGTCTAAAACATTGTTCTGTCAGCTAAATATACGTAGTAAGATTATAACTACATAACTTAGTATATTACTAGTATAGTAGCCAATGATGTAGCCCAGAGGTCTTTAACAAGGTCCAGAATCCTGCAGGAGTTTCGCTCCAGCTCTAATTTAGCACTGTAGAACCAGCTCATCAAGGACTTTGGGCATGTTGGATTAGGTTGGAGTTAAACTCTGCATGTCTGTGGACCTCCAGGAACCTGGACTGAAGACCCTTGATGTAGCTAATTCATTTATACAGAATGATAAGAAGGTTTTAATTGATAATTTAATTGATTGTTTGTCAATTTAACAAACTTGACCAGCATGACAGGATGGGAAAGACACTTACAATAAAACATCTAAACAGAGAAACACAACCTCAGTTTAAGTTCACATCTGAAGATCGGTGATGTTCTTACAGCTTACTGTCTCTATCAACTATACTTATAATCCAAGAGCTCTGCCATTTAAAGACCTTACCAAGCAGATGAGAGCAGTAGGGTGATAGCTGTGGCCAACTAATATAAATCACATTTTATGACATACAGAACTATACCATACACTTACCTCCCTGTGGGGGGGACACAATTATTGATTTACAAAAGTGTACATCCTGTAGTTAAGGTGTAAACCATCATTGTATTAAACATCCCAGTTCAAACTCATTCAGGCTAATTGTAGTCCATTCATCAAGTGATTATTAATTTTAGCTTAATTAGTTGGTTCAGGTTCATTACAATGTTCTTTATACTTGCCGCTGTTGGCTAGGGGGTGTAAATTAAAACCACACAGAAGCAAAAGAGCCCAAATGATTGTCATTGTCCGGTTAGACGGGAACATTGACCAGTGCTGCTTCTAACAGAGGAGAAGAGAGGAGTGGAGACTTGCATAATCTAATTACACGAATGCAGCTTAATTTAGCCTCAACAAAGGTCCAATCGATGATAAGGAAGTGGAGGAGAGTGGCTTTGACACCAGTCAATTGGTTATGGCATTATCCAACCCAGATGGTGCACAGTGGCATGCGTTTAATTGAATAAATGCACCCCTCTGCAGGAGGAGAAAAATGTCTCCCTACTCATTTTTTATCTAATCCAATGCTATGCAGTACTCACAGTCCAGCCGTCATCCCCAAAATCAATACCCTCCTATGGGGCATTTGATGCTTGTTATACACACCTTTGCTGATAGGGTGTGGTAAGATGAGGTTTAGGTCAATGCAACATTACTGTATTAAATTAGAAAACTGTTGGCAGGATGGAAAAACGCATTTAGTTACCGATGAGAAAGCCTGAGAGAGGAGGGTGGGTGAGAGAGGGAGGGTGAATGCAGAGTTAGACCAGATCAGATCACACATTTTACAGGGCCCGATTTACATGCACAACGAGTGTAAATCATCAGATTAAGGGTGTATTTGATTCATGATTCATTGGTTTTTCAATGAATTTGATTCTTATGTGTTTTTTTTGTAGATTCAGGATGAATCGAATGGGTTTGGAACACCGAACAGCGATTCTGTTCAGTAACTTTTTCAGACGCATTTACAGGATTCTTAAAATACTTAATGTACTCCTGAATGGATCTTGAGCAGGAAAAAGAAGAATGATGAACTACTTCAGACTGCATTGCACTGAAAGTAATAGAAAAAGTTACCCACACAGTCACAATTGATTTTCAATGAGAGTGCAGGAGGCCCATGCTGCTCCAGAGAATAGAGCAGGAGGCCCACGCTGCTTCCCACATTTAAAAAAATTTCCCCTTCAGTTTAATTCATTATTTTTGACCTCGACAAAGAGTTTTATTTTGCGTATTACAGAAACGGTCTATCTTAAGTTTTAAGTTTTGTTAAGTTGCAATTTTTAACAAATTGGTAGAATAAAGTCTTAACTTCTCCAGGAACCACCCCATTGAGTAATCAACTTTCAGGTCTGTTTGCTAACAACACACAAGGTAAACAAAAGATTTAAAGCTGATGGAGTGACGTTTAATTTCTTGTGTTCATTACAACAGTGTGATTTCTTAAAATAAATAAATAACTTTACAAGAATAAAGTCGTACATTGGATGAATAATTCAGGCATTCTTTTACGATGTTATTCTTGTAATCTTAGATTTTGTTTTGTTTTTAATGTGGCACTAAAATGCACAGCACATCATCTGAGTCTCCCAAAAGTCATTTTACTAATAAACATTTCTGTTTCTCATCTTGAAATATTAATAAATGCAACATTTGTACAGGCCTATTGTACTGTGATTATTACCGTTGGCTTTCAAATAAGTTTTTAAAACCAAAAAAGTTTTTTTTAATCAATGCTTTGAAAATGAATGAATCGATACATGTCCAAATGCACAATTATATCAGAAAAGAAAAACAAAGAGTTTACTTATAAATTACACCAGGAAGCATGTGTTGAGTATTTTATCATTAGACATCTTTATTGTTCATCTGTAAGTATGCCTGTCTTCCTGTCTTGACAATTATGCAGTTAAATTGTCTTTGATTACTTCATGAAGTAACACCCTTCTGTCAAACACATCCTGGATAAAAACCTGTTTTCTGTCAACTTCTCCATTGGAAGTTCAGTAGCATCAAAACAATCAATCTATCACCATCACACAATTCAAACTGTAATTAAGAACATGCAACTCAATAATTTTGCTACTTTTCCAATTGCTGGTCTATGTAGTTGTGCATCAGACAGACGTCTGACATAAAACCGATCCAAGTATGAAGGTAACTATCAGCAAGCTGTTTTATTAAGCGTTAAAATGAGTCATTATATAATGCCATTGCATAAAATCCATCAAACCAGATATCCATAAAATAATCTTGCTTTGTGTTTCAAAAACCATGAAGAACTATTTAATTTGTTGTTCATAATTACTGCTGTCACTTACAAAACCACCGCCAAACCATTTTTTCTCAATACCAAGTGTATTCAGACTGTCTCCCAGTATCCCAGAGTACCATGCAATTAACTGGCCACAATATTCTCCTAATTCCTGCTCCAGATTAACATGCTTGATGTGTTTAAAGAACACGTCAATGAGGAGAGTTAATACAGCTTTAATGGTGTTTGGAATGTGGCTCATCTCTACTTGTCCTCTCACCATGGCAACAGACAGTCCAGCAAATCCATCTCAATTTGATGGACCACATTCTGAAATAACTTCACAACACACCAAGCTTCTCCCTTTTCTGTGCGCTAACAGCAATTAGGAATTTCTTTCTCTGAAGGTTTAGGACTGTTTACACCCACATTCAGTTCTGATGCGCTTGCTGTTTATTCTGTGAATTGTGGTCAGGTAGAGCTTCCCCTGCACTAAACCTCTGAGATGTTTCAACATAGAAACAATAGAAACACAAGCAGCCCCATTTTGTGATTTTTTTATACTTATGCTGTACAGGTTTTGAAATATATCTGGAGCATAAATAATAATAATGTTCTGTCTGATAATCTTTGGGCCTTTCAAAATAAAAACTCCATTATTTACTTACATCTGTATGGCATTCTTCCATAGAGCGCCAAAGACAGGTGGGAATTTGCTAAGAAAAGTACAGCTGTAAGATTTTACGCAAACAGGTGATGAAAACCACTGCTATGATTATTAATACCCACCAACATTCTATTATTGAAACATTTTATCAGGCAGAAATAGTGCAATCAAATTAGCATGAACTGTGAACATTTTGTGCTTTCGTGCTAAAACACTGTGTGTAAAAGCAGCACAGAAGTTTAATTAATTAACATTGTTTCGCATCGTTTTTCTAAACCATGAAGTTGAATGTTTCCAATGACATTCTACCTTTTCTAAGAAACAAAGCCGTACAAATTTATAACATAAGGGCTAGTAAACGATGACAGAATCTTTCAGTCTAAGCTCAAATAATTTTTTCTCACTGTTACTGTGTGCACTTTTCTTGCACTTATCTTGCTAAAAAATAAATCAGCTTTCAATTATGCTATTTGTAGTTTGATGGCAGTTGGGCAAAGGTGGTCGTGTGATTGGCTGCGGGGTGATGTGTTGTTATAGTTGAGGCTTTGGGTTTATTACTGGAAGGTTGCTGGTTTGATCCCGGTAAGAATTGTGCAATGAGCCATCATTACTGAGTTAGGCGTTTAACCCTCTGGGGCTCTAAGGTAATTGTCCCCAAAATGAGTTGATGATGCTGCTCTGTGGCAACACTGTGAAAACTGAAAATCAAATTCTTCCAGCTTCCAGTGGGAATAAATATGATTCTTCTTCCTTATCTATTATTTCATGCAAACAACATGAAGATTGAGGGCTTATAGGTGCTGTAGGTGATTTTTTGGGAATAACATACATACAATGTCTCCACAATCTGACAGAAAGCACTGTATTAGATGTTGTGAAAAAAGCACACCTATTCCTGAAACAGCCCTTAGGCTCTGTAGACAGGCAAAAATTCGGATAACTAGTTTGAGGGTGGAGTTTTGGACAGAGGGCATTGTCAAAGTTAGCAAAATGGTGTAGGATGGCAAAATGGCTGAAATGGTTTACAACACCTTGAAAGGTTTCATGGTAAACCACTACAAAAGCAAAGTATCGACATAGCAGGTCTGCTCCATTTCAGTATGTGTGAAACTCAATAAACTGTCCACCTAAATCAAATCAACTCAGCTTCCTCCACCAAGAACAATCGTTATCATGGTTTTTAGGGTCTCTGGCTGTTGCTTCCTCTCTGTGGAGTCTTCAGAGCACCATATTCAGCTCATAACCCAGACATATTACCACAAGTCAACAGAGAACTGCAAGACCAATGGCTTTACTGTAAACGAATGATTCAGCAATATCATGGTCATAAATTCCACAACCACTGAGAGTCGTGCAACATTACTAGTGGTATAAAGTCATATTAAAGAACAACTTGAAATATATGCAGCAGAAAGTTTAACTTTAGTGGCTCAAAACATGCTCTTGTAGCCAAAAAGCTTGGTGATACCACAGTGGTTTACTAGAAGACTAAGTTGAGTATGTTGCTGTGAGTGACCCAGTGAGCTGCTTGTTACTAACAAGGTAAAACAGAGCTAAACAATCCCACTGTCATACCAATGTCATAAGTCTTATTAGACTTATGTGTTTTTTTAAACATTCTGTTTTCTGATGATTTTGTCTACTGAACATTAACTAAACAACTAGCATCAGTTTAAACAACAGTCCAATCCGTTAAAGACAAAACCTATCTCTCTATCCTCACAGGATGACTCTACAGTACTTTGCCTAGTGTTTATTGGGACAACAAAGTTTAATAAAAAAAAACTGAAAAAAATATCATGGCTGGTAAAATGTTTTTAGCAGGTACATTCTCTCAAATCAACCATCACTGACGTTGGCAAAAAGTTCATTTTCGGCCCTGTGTGGTCATCACATTTAAAAGCATTTTAACGTTTGTAGGGTAAACCTACAAAACTGGGACGTAATTTGCATGTACATTACTGTAATTAAAAAAATTAGAGACATGTTTAAAATCACCGTAATGTGCACATATTTAGTAAACACATAAACAAATCCCATGAAAGCACAGTATAACTGAAGCTTGAGGCTTTACATTCTCTGCTGGGCATTTGTAACAGGGAACTCTTGACAAACAGTCTCTCTCTGATTTATTGCTTAGGGCAAGTGTATTATTTTATTTATAATCAATTCAGCTGCATGCAAACCACAAGCCGGAGCCACACGTTGAGTTTGACAGAATAACTCTTCATGAGAAACCATGCCTGTGTGTGAAAATGCAGATGATACTTTTCCTAAACAGGATATAAAACAGGGCCTTAAATGATCGGTGAAAGAGGTTCTTAACCTTTAGAAAATGTTCGTCTTCAACGTAAGAAGGTCAAATTAAATGAACTATTTTCTTTTGTCTATAAGATGTGCAATTTTTGCAGCCCTGTTATTTAAACTTGGCATGTGCATATATTTCATGAAAATATTTATTTGAAGAATTTTAGTGAAATAAAAACATGTGAGTGCATCCAGTGGTTTAAAAAAGGTTCACGCATATAAACATATAAAATAGGCTCACACAGCAAACACACACAGGCTATTTATAGTTAAGAACAACTATATCCGTAACCCGGTCTTCCCAAAATAAAGGTTTTGGTATTTTACATATGACCAATAATTGACAACAGATTATTAATTTATTGATGCAGTTGAATTATTAAAAATTAATGCCCACCCAAAGTCACATTAGGTTAACAGGTTACCTTAATATTTAAATAATTCCATGACCGCGAGTTAATTATTCCACATACTATGATTATCACGTGTTTATGTGTAGATATCTTTGAGGTGTTTCTTCCTAAATCATTCTGTGTGTCAATTTATTTTCTTATGCTATTGATTTATTATCTCTATACGAGGAAGCACTCAGTCTTATAAATTACAATATGACGTTTAATGTCAACAATCTTGTAACCTGTTTAATAGACTTTATCCTTGAAACATTGGTCAGGTTAGGAGGTGACAGAAAGAGTCGGACAGTGACATGAGGGGAGGTGGTTTCATTATGGACGGCACCTAACATAACTGTCTTGTTTCCTTCCAGTCACAACAGTTGCTGTCTGTGAATGCGCTATAAAAGGTTGAAGAGGTTATAAAATAGAGACACATTTAGTGCTCTTTTGCCATGTGGATAAAACACACAAAGAAATCAAATTTCTGACAGTTTACATGAGAAGTTTTTGTTGTTTGTCATTTTGGACTCTATAAAGTGTCAAGCAGCAAGTGGTTCCTTCTCAAAGCTAAATGAGATAAAACATGTTTTTCAAAGCTCCTTCGCCCCCAACATAAAACAATTCCCTGGCAAATGCAAGTATTTCCTCAGTAACACAACTGTAATTCATTTTTTAAGAAAACATGACATTAGCTCCTTTTACACAGTAATCCTGTGTAATTTACCAGCAAATTGCCAGATGACTTTGCTGGTAAATACACAAATGTGTCATTCACACCAACAACAGCGTTCGGTCTTTTAACCCGTGACGTACCATTCACACATTAGACAAAAAAATCATTAACTCTGTGATGAACCACGAGTGAGTGTCAAAGCATGGTGTTGTGTTTAAAAGCATGACAGTGTTTGACTTAGTTTCTGAATTAATACAGTCTATGTTTTTGTTGCAGACATTTACATTTATGCAGTTGCTTTTGACCCAATGACATCATTTGACGAAAATCTCTACTTCGACAACTGTAAACAGCGTGGAGTAAACTCGTCATTAATCCTGTTCTGCGTTCATACATAGCACCTTGCTCGTGAATTACTGTCAATGTACTGGCAAAGATGTGTGAAAGGGGCTATTTACCAGAAAAAATTAGTCAATCAAAATAAACACTTAACACTTCCTTCTAAATGCACATTCCTTTATCTGTACATGTGTCTATTTGTTTGCCTATCACACAGCACCTTATTGTTTGAGACATGAAAATCTTCATCGTATCAAATGGCCAGCTGAGTTCCCAGCATGCCCTGTTTCCATGTCGCATTACCAATGCAAAATTCCCACCCACGTTTTTCTTCCAACCCCTTTAGCTCCCCCTGGCTAGGTCACTTTGAGTCTTTGAGAAAGCTGTCCTCTATAAAGGATGCGTTGGTTGAGGAGATAAATGCAGTATGAAGCTCTAGGCCATGAGAGCTCATTCCTTCACCTGTTAATCATAGCCATTAATCACTCTACCTGCTGCTCTCTTTCCCATAGGCCACCCAGCACAGGGGTCAGGGCCAGAGTCTGTAACTCGCTGTAGGCACGCAGGTTAATGTGGATGCGAATGTTCAAGGCAGTGTGCTGTTTTAACACACTGTTGTCATGCGGCTAGCAAGAGACCAAACAGAAACCTCGTACCTTCATAAGTCAAGTGATACTACTGATACGCAATTCTAAAGTAGTTTAACGCTAAGTTTAACTTAAACAATAATACACAAATAGTTCTTATGTGAATGACAGCTATTCATGTAACACGAATACAATAAGTAAAATAAAAGTAAAATAAAATCTGATCTTCAATCTGCCCTTCATTTAAAGAGGAAAAATTGTTTCGCAACATAATGTTATGTTGTCATAACTTATCACAATGACTTAATCATAAATCTGATGTGATGTTTTCAAGCCTTGCCTGTTCTGTCAGTTTCCGCCAGGTGATTTTGAAGTTCCATGTGCCCTAAAATCAAGCAATCGGAATGATCACATTTACAAGATGAGTACACAGGAATGCAACTACAATGCCATAATTACCAGTATTTTTCAAGAGCTCATACTTTGTGGTGTTAAACTACAATTCCCATCATTCTCTGCAGGATGAGCTTGACAAAACACAGAAGAAGCATCAATTACACACCTCGTTGTGCAATTGTGCATTATTGTATTGCACCAGTGCTGTAAGTAAAAACAAACACAAAATTGTCTGATGCGTTCATTTTCTATGACCAAAAGCAAATCACATTGTAACTTCTGTACTCACAAACAGGTACTTCCCTGGCATATACCTGACACACATAATTTCCTTTTCAGTTAGTAACAGTTAGTAAGTCTTTGTCTGGATTTAAAAATGAGGTGTAAAATTGCCCAACGCATCGGTTTTTCCAACCAAAATCACTTGAATGTGCTTCACTCTAATTATGATTTTTGGCAGAAAAACTACAAACATAAATAAAATACACTATTACATTTACATTTTAGTGTTTTATAAAATAAATAGCTAAGCAAAGCAGTGCTTAATTTAGCTTATACCATTCGCTTTGTACATTGTCTTATTATCATTGTTTGGTAATTTTATTAATTTGAAATTTCTTCCTTTTCCATTTTCTTTCATTTTAAATTTACATATAGTTAGTTAGATATCTTTGGATATTTTTCATTTGCACAGCTGCTTTGTAACAGTGTGCCATTGTGAAAAGCTCACATCACATCACATAAATCACATTTAACGGTTACAACCCGGATCAGCTGCTCTGTGTTTTATAAGTCACATTGTATAGCCATGCTGCACATTTGCATTGAGAAACATCAATTAACGTTGTTTAGTCTGATTACTTACATAATGACCCTCGTCCAGTCTCAGGCCAGCAGCAGTGCGAGTTCTGTCTCTGTTGGAACACATGAACTGAAACAGTCAAGGTTCCTTGCACCAATGTTCTACTTATAGAAAACAACCGTGAGTTTTTTTGTGCCTTGAGCTGTTTATGTTCATGGCAACAAACAGACCTGCAGAAAGTTTGTACCTGTTTGTGTTGTTCCTGACATTGATGGAGAGACAGATATTCCTTCTGAAAAAAATCTAAAAACTCATAGACAGATTCATAGACAAACCTATGTTTTGGTTTACTTGTTCTGAGACACTCAATCTCCCCAAACCTAGCACCTAGCCTCAGTTAAACAAACAAAAGAACCTCTGCATCAGTTATCATGAGCACAAACACAAACGCTGTTCACATATTAACATTATCAGACACGAATAACAATGCTTTGTGGATTTGTGTGTGTAAACAACAATATTTACCCCCCACACAAGCTACAGGTTATAGTCACAGGAAAGGATACAGACTTTAATTCGTGTGCGCATCTGATTGGACAAAAATCTGCGCAGTTCAGGATGATTAAAATTTTGCCTTTATTGGCCTGAAAAATAAAGACTATAAATTGTATCTGCATATATCTGCTAAAAGGTCACTTTGTTCATGTTAACGCTATGAGTACACTGGGATGCGGATGTCATCACAGCTAGCAGACATGGACTAAAAGCCACAAAACTCTAGTTCTGATATCATGTGGACAAATAAAAAGCACAATTTGGTGCATGCTGCTAATTTTACATTGTCACTGCAAATATATTGTGAATATCATCCAGTCAGTGTGTGCGTGTGTGTGTAGAGTCATAACCCATTCTACACACATCTATTTGCTGGAAGGCATAACAAACCAATGAGCAGATAACAGAATAAAACATCATAATCCAGAAAATTTCATTCATTATAGCTCACAAATGCACATACAAACTCATTCTGTTATCTCACTGCAACCATCAAGATGTCTTTTAATTGAAACAGACATCAGCTTGTATCTATGGCCTTGAGTGTTCTCAAGCCTTCCATGAAACATTTATACAATATAAATCAGAAAATTCATAATTCTCAGAGTCTGAGCTAACTGTGAATTCATTTTATCAGCTTGGCTACAAATACAGTAAATTTATGCTAATGATGTAACACATACTTTAGTGCTATAACAGCTTTCTAATTAAACTGTTCTTCAGAGTTTCTAAAGTGACTGAAATTGTGAAACATTTTAACAAACTGCCCAACTAAACTATAGTATGTTATTGTAAGTCATGTTTATTTATCCCTGATTTGATTATTTGACCAGATTTTAAGACCATGGCTATGTTAAGAATGCAATACTTGCTCATTTAAGTCAAGTGCATTGCATTGTGGGATACAGCACTCTACATAGTAAGCTCTCAGCTTTGGCAAGTGTAGCAGATGCATATATAGTATCTGTTTACACAGCCACCGTGTAAACACAACATTCAAACTCCTGGGTGGAACATCACCAGAAGCTCACGCCCCCTGCCCCTCACCCTTGTGTTGCTTTTGGCTGGGGGCTACACACCCACTGGCAAAAAAGTACAGAGAGTTTCCATCTAAGAGTACAGAACCTCTCTGCCTGCCTCAAACAAACATCACTAGAGTTTAATTTGTTATGAAACCAACAATTTGTTCAATTATAGGTGTATCACTCACGGCAGCTAAGCAACCCAACTAATATCCAATCATGGTTTATCGCTCATTATCTGCCCCAATAGTCGCCAGAAACTCATTTCAGATGAAACCCTGTAACCAGAGTCATTTAATCGGGTTCTGACCTGTTTCTCATAAACATCAGTGTCATCAGTAAGAGCCTAATGATTGGGTAATGGACCAGCACTGGAGACCAACACTGCCCTGAGATGAATAGATGGACATCAGCATCAGAAATGAGCCGTTTAACCACAAATAAACACATTCACATTTGAACTCAACCCAAAATCAGAAATGACCCTGTGCCTGATGATTCTTAATCCAAAAAGTATTCAAGTGTAACACCCACTTCTAAAAAAAAGTATTTTTGGGCCTTCATAAATCTGCTTTTTTGTGATGAGCTACAGTGGCAGTCCAGACTAGACAGGGCAAAATAAGCCATAATAGTAATATTATATAAATATATATAAATACTTTAAACTAGTAAGTACAGTAGCTGTTCATTTAAGACATGACAAACAAGTGGTACAGTTTTTTGCTTAAAGTGAAGTGGGAACCACTTATACACCAATAACAGCTGTTACAATTAATATTTGTGCAATAATTTGTAAAGACATAAATTATGCTATCCGTTTGTCATCCAAAATCTAGTTGAGCCTACATTTTTTCTCGATCTGGTTGCAAATGATGTTGACTTCAAACTCTGAGTTTGAGGAAATGCCACAGGAGAGCATAGCTTTCTCCTTCTGTTCTCCAGATGAAACAGCCCCAGCTGCGTGATCGTAGCCCTGATGCTAGCGGCGTTTTAATCAACAAGAGTGATTCATGACCCTATAGCTCACAAATACAATACTGTGGGTCAGCGCACACACACGGGCCACCACTGGTTTAATCATTAGCATCATTTATGCTCAACCTTAACTCAAGGCATTTTAAACTGCTCAAGCAAGTTACAGCTCCTGAAAGCCAAGAAAGAAGCAGTCCAATGGAAAAAACAATCTTTTTCCTCCTTTCCTCTCCTCCCCTTTTCTGAAAGACAGCTCACATCTCTAAAAGACACATCTATCTCTTTTTCTCTCAGACTTAGACAATAGCGCAGCCTTTTGCCTTTCTTTTGAAGGCGTTTTTGGCTCCTAAAGCGCAGCTGATGACTTCAATACCACAGAAGACAGGAAAGAATCTGGCATGTTGCATACTATTTTCCCCAGTGAGGTTCTGCAGAGGTTCTGAACATAGATATCTGTGCTTAGCCTGGGTATGTTTACAGATGTGGGTTTATGGCTGTGCTTATAAGGTGCGATTGCAAGCCAATGCATTTAAAATGCTGTGTCAGGTTTCTTATCAGCAATAGGGTGCCAGCTAGAACGAGTCTACATTCTATGGACTGCTTCACACATTTGTTGGAGATGAAAAGTACAGGCAGCTGCTGATAGGTGTGTATGTGTGAGGGGGTGAATAGGTGGGTGGATTTACTTGGTTGGTCTGGGGTCAAAATGCCCCTCACAATATCTGCCTTTTGAAACATTTGGGAACATCCTTAATTAAAAGTGGAATTAGTTTCCATGTATCACGGTTCATTAATGCTTCATAATTTTTCAACAAAATATAACTCACGCCTCTGACTTCTCTGACTTCTGTTCTCTGAAGAGACACAGGTGAGACTACGGAGAAAAAGTACTTTATCAAGTCTCCATTTGATCTCATTGATGTCTAGGAGAAACAACTGAGATATCAAAGACATCTCATCTATGTTTGTTCTCTTCTACAGGCAGATATGTATTTTTAACTATGCAAATATGTATTGTATACAACAAAGGGCAGCCGAGCACGCATTTATTTTCCCTGCTAACATAATGTGCATTATTTTGCATTAATTCATGCCTGTGTGTTAGTTTCAAAGTCCTTCAGCCTTGGAATGCAAATGTGTTTTACCCACAACTAACTGGATTACTGAGCTATTCTATATATACTGAGCTATTCTCATCACCACACGCTCAAACACACACTCTTCAGCTAAATAATGAACAACAGTCTGTGATAAAGGTCTTAGTGCACTGGTGTTTAAGGACGAAACACAGTCATATGGCAACAAGCAGCTAGACACATACACACACACATACAAGCTAGACAGAAGCAATATAACTTTCCCAGAGTGTCTCTAATTGCACATTGCATCACTTGCGAGACGCATCACATGCAGCTCAACCCTTCCCATCAAATTACCCAACATTTTTCTTCCACTTCACATCTCCTATAAATCTCCACATTACTCCCTGTTATGCTTTAGTGTCTATATTCTTCACTAACTTTACTTAGTATGACAGAAACAAGCACAAAATCTGTGAATCAACATCCCGATGTATACAAATTTATTTCTTCTCCAAAAAGGAGAACTTTGTCGTGAAAAAAAGGCAATTTTCTCTTACCGGCTGGCTTGTAAAGATTCCCTTCCTCTGTACACGGCAATCTTTTAACCGACGCGTCGACAGCCGCGAAAGATGCGGGCAGTGAACGAGGAAGTGGAGATACACAGAGAGAAAGGGAGAGAGATGCTCTGAATTATAGATAGGGGATGAGGGTTCCTTCACGCGGTGTATGGAGGAGTCTGAATCATCTAGAATGAATCAAACATAGTCCAGGAGGGAGGGAGGGAGGGAGAGAGAGAGAGGTAGCACATGAGCAGATGACTGCAAAGGAAATGAACTGTGGTAAGACAGCAGACGAGTAAGTCACATAAGGTATCAAGCTCTCTCTCTCTTACTCACTCTCTTTCTTTATGGGACCAGGCATGTTCAATTGTTTAATCAGATCAACTCGACACAAGCTAATATTCATGTATTGTACCAACCAACCCTTAAAAAATATAACAGGCAGCTTTTTTCTATCTTTGGAGACACTTTAACTGCACTTATGGTAAAGTATTGGTAAAGCATTTCATACAATAGACAATCATTGGTTTAATTAATCTGTAAATATCCTCATAATCTCAAGTACCATAGTTGGATGCGTTTTAATCTGTGCAGCTGTCATGACACCAGCCCAGATGAACACACCTTTGGACCACCCACACCCAAAGTACACATCTTTTTATCATCAGTCCAAATGAAATGAATCAGTTCAGACGAACTGAAAAAAAAAACTGAATTGGACCAATGTTCAAGAGAGCAGGGATATTCTAGAAGAGTGCATTTGATTATTGCCTTGGCACACTCTGTTCTAAGGCTGTATGCACAACACAACAAAAAAACAAAACAAAATGCAGTGCTTTGTTACACTACCCAGCGTCTTGTTGAAAAAATAACATTTTGTCCTGCTACACTGAAATTTCTTGGGAAAGATTGCTTGTTATTAAAAACGCGACACCATTTTGAAAACGGCCGAACAACTAATACAGCTCTAGAAAACCATCATTTTTCAGAAGTTAATACCCGTCAATAGCAACTTTTATTCTGTTACTTTCCAATACTGATGTCTGCTGAAGAAGTTCAGAAGAAATGTAGGCCAATATGTTGGATCATTTAATGATTTTGTAGTTTGTCTTTAACGTAAGACAAGCATTATTGTCTTGATTCTTGTAGAGCAAAGCTGTATTAATTAGGGCTACACAGAGAACACTACTTTTAATGATGCATCTCTCATAAAAATGTATTACGACTATTTACTATTGTGTCCACACTCTGGAGTGAAGCAAAAACTCTTAAAGGGATAGCACACCTTAAAACAAACATGTTGTAAAGATTTACTCAAGTTGTTCCAAAACCAGTGTTTCCTTTTCTTTCCTTTGTGTAACACAAAAGCAGAATGTTAACATTGCTCTGGGAAATGCATTAAAAACAGTTACAACTAACTAACTAACTAGATTACTGACTGAGTAATCAACCAACTAACCAACTCAATCCAACCATTTCACATTTTACTGTAATGCATTTATCATGTTATACAACAAACATTTACCTGTTTTTAATAATGTTGTTGTTATTAAACACTGGAAAAGACTGCTATAGTGTTTTGGGGTAAATAGAAGATTTGATGTTCTTTAGCCAAGTTTTAAGATCAAAGACTGGCTATATAAAACCTTACTGGTACTTGTTTAACAGAAAAATAGCAAGGAGAAATCAAAACAAAAGTTGCACTATTTTAGTTGTCATGGCAGCTATTGGGTACTGGAGAGAATGTAGTCTGTGAACCTCTAATGAAACAGATTTGATCTTCAAATAAAAATGTGTTCTATAGTCCCAGTGGATCTGCTAAATTTTATTTATCAATAAATTATTCAATAGTCTCTTATTCAGAAACACCAATGCACACACAAACCAGTGTTTTATCAAGACATTATTTTGGTACTGTATGAAATAGTTCACATGCTGTGTAAAGCAATGAATTGAACAAGATACTTTTTAAAAGCTGTATTTGTAAAGTCAGGTCTCCTTTGAGGCTTTCTGAAAAATATCAAAACACTAGATAAAAACTTTCTGTTGTGCATTGCTACAAATTCATTATATGAAACAAATGTGTCCAGCGGTCGAGAAATAGGAGTAATTTTGCAACTCCATCTGTCTCCCCTCATCGCTGGTGCCATATGACTCGGCTAGAGGATCAGAAGGAATTAGAAAGATTCAGACCTTCCACTTCAAACGCTGGAGAGGAATGTGTATTAGAAAGAGAGAGAGAGCAATATTAGCTCTTGCTTGAGAGGTCAGACAGCCTGAAAGACATGTTTCAGCTCTGACACTTTGCTGCTCTTTTAGACGGTCATACACACACTCTCTGTCATCTCCTTCTTCTGTGCTG
>JAZGTJ010007142.1:0-13040 GCA_036877575.1 Botia almorhae
TTTTTTTGTTTTGTTTTGCATCCTGTTAAACCTTGCTGTTCGGTGCATCCCTTAAAATCCTTTTTTTCCCAAGCAGAAGAGACTCTTAACGCAGTCTGTTTTATCCGCATGTTAAAACTTCTTAAACTTCTGTTAAACTCCAGTAGAAGTGATACCAACATGACTTCAAACAAACGAGACGTTTGGGATAAAGGCAGTTATTATTTGTTCTTGCCGTCACAGCGGTTCACTCAGACAACAGCACTGTGATATTGTTGTCAAAACTCTATAGCTTTTGTTTTGCTAATCTAGCCAGCAGAACAGGAGAAATTGAGATCCATGGCTGCGTGGCACAGCACGGGTCCAGTGTTCAGAGACTGAAACACAGCTCACAACTCTGAGTACAGTCCTCCGGAAGGACAGATGGGAGCGAAGCAAAATAGTTTTGTTCTCTATGGCTTACCACTCTCATGTATATCACACCATATGCTAACTCCCCCCCCAAAAAGATAAACAAATGGAAAAACAATTTCTGGACTTATGGTCATTAGTTTCCAGAAACTTTTTATCACATTAATTAACCTTTTCTAAGTAAAAATGGCAAATAATGCGGGGTTTAATTCCTGCAATTGTTTTCTTACAAAGTTCTAAAGCTTGAATCTGATTGGACAAGCAGAATTCTAAGCATGCTGATATTTAGCGTAACAGCACTGGACATTTGACTGTTTGTATTACTCTGCAGGCCACCTGCCTGTGAGTTGCTCAGCACTTAAAGAGACAGTTCACCCAAAAATGAAAATTCTTTCATAATTTACTCACCCTCATGTCATTCCAAACCTGTGTGACTTCTTAGCTTCTGACAAACAATTTCTTAAAATATCTTTTGTGTTCTGTTGTCTTACGCAGAAGTAGGAAAGCAATATAGGTTTGAAATGACATGTGCAATATCACAGTCACAATTGTGCTGTTGTGTCCGAATCATACCACGTTAGTATTCAGTACCACAACTGTCAACTCCTTTACCATGATGATTATATTACACAAAGCAGAATGTAAGCCATCAATAAAAGTGTGATCTGGCATGAGTCCATGAAAGTCACATGACCCAAAATCTGTTCCACAGGCCACGAGCACTATGAAACATGACCAGAGGCCCAGCCTGGTGTATTTACTGTTTTGCTCCAAACACATGTCCTCTATCCATCTATCAGACACGGTGATTGTATTTTCTATTAAGAGACTCCTGCAGATTTTTCCTCTTAATCCTATCAACTAATGTGAAGTTGCTGATCCATGACTGTCTTGAAGGTTATCTCGCGCGCTTCACGCCCAGGGGTATCTATTATTTACATGGTAGTCCACCCTCAGAGGGAGGTGCAAATGAACAGCCAAACTTTCCAGTCTATCAGTGAACATCCGCATCAGATAACACGCCTGACCGATTCGGGGAGAACACGGAACGAAAATTCCTATCCCGCCTCTATATAACAGATTATCATCCATAACGGCGGAGAATGCATATTTGCGGTTTAAATCAGAGATTCGTCCGCAGTTGCGCCTGGGGGAGCAGTTTTTCCGAGACTGTTGTTTGTCAACAAACAAGCGAATGTCTTTGAAAGCTATGTTTCGAGCAACAACATTTGTAACGGGAAACCCTGAGGACATTTTCTCTCTGAAGTGCAGCACTTGCATGTAAGTGGAGAGAGATTTCAAACAATAACGCAGGTCCTATTTCCAGACATAATATCCCGTGGCTCGCGGCCCGCCGTTCGCAATGGCGCGTTTTTTCCCGCAAAAATCTAAAGGGTGATAAACGTTCACTTGTTGCATTAGCATCTCTTACCATCTTCTAATTACAGAGACATTAAGCTTTTTCACAGGTTTAATAACCGCGTACGCCTCGCTGGAGTCAGAGGCCAGGTATCAAAAAGCACTAATATTTACGCAGAGATTGCGAGCCGGCGCAGTAAATGCGTTGATGAGCGCCTCCAACAATAACACCTTTCTCCCTCCGCACAATCAAACATCAGTTCACACATCATTTGTGCCTGTGTGTTAAGCCGACTAATCTACGGGCTCTGCCAGACCCTTTGGCCTTGAAAGCAACGTGTTAAAAAAACAACGCAATTACGCCGGCTTTTAGCAGCACTGGGCTCATTTGATAAGTGTGTGATGATGACATTTATAAAGGTACGAAGTTCCGCCTCTTCTGTGAGCTTGTTCTAAACTACACAATATTGCCAGTTTGACTCACTCGTTAAAAAAGCCAACATGTCAAACAGGCAGCAGGAAAACGGCGTGTTAACAAGTGGAGAGGAAACTAGAACGGTACCGTCCTCGCGGCGCAGTTCACCGTCAAATTCTGGCGCCCAATTACACGGGCTGACTTAATAAATAAGTTCCGGAAACAATTACTTACCATTGTCAATCAAATAACAGTACCGGTCACTCAAAATAACAGCTGGATAATGTCCAACAGACGTTTTCAAGAAAAAATTAAGTGTCTTTCTTGTTCAACATTATTGGGAAACGTAAAAAAAACCTGGGTTTACTTTTCATAGTCTACTTAAGGATTTAGAGCCGACCGTAATCGTAAAACTAAGAAAACAAAGAGAAATAATCAAACAGCTTTGGATTAGTCAATTACGATCTACGAATGCGCTACATTAGGAGGAGGGCAAAGAATAAATAAATCAATTGAATAAATAATTGATAAACACCCCCAAGCAAATGTTTACATAAATTTCTAAACGTTACTTGGTGCATTACAATGCTCTTTTGTGCCTGCCCATATTCCAGATTTCCAGGTGTTCCTTTGGAGTTTGGAGATAGCCGGCTTTGATCAGAATATCAGTACACTTCCGTCTTTCATCTCAGAGAGCAGAGTTTGGTTAAGGGGGAATTTCGGCTCAAGGTTTAGCGCAGGCCTTGGAACGCCCTCGCCTTGTGTTTCTTATTCAAACCCACTCATCTCTCATGTATGGTGTTTGGAATCTACTAAATCAATCTCCTGTTAATTCCCCATTGCACATATTCCGCTCGAAAACACATCAGCTGCCACCGCCCTGCTGAGGAACAGGAGAGGAACAAGAATGTGGGACATGCCTAATGTTAACAGCATGAATTCTGTGTTTAATTCTAAGTTTTTAGATACATGCTCATTTGAAAGCAGGTTCCTGCATGGAGACAAGCGTTAGGGATTTGCTTTCTAAGTACGTCAAGCACATCTCCACTTCCATTAACTCCTCCATGCCTTACATGAAGGCCACAGGCGCGTTTATTATTATACACGCCCTCAAAATAAATCAGAGCTTCTCTGAAATAAAAAGAGAACAAAATCACTATGGAATTTTCTTTTTCTTTTTTTTTACATTCAATTACTCTAATTTAAAAAGCAGGAAGGAGCCTTCAGGTGCCGGTTTGCTAAGGAGAGCAGGACTAAAAATCTATAGTTTGCTTCAATAAATGAAAGCAATTTTCTTTTGCCGACTATGCATGCGCTGATATCCTCTGTTGATTCAAGGGGTTATAACTCCAGGGCCCGTGTCCACAGAAAAGCAGAGCAGAATTACAGAGGTAAACACAAAAGACAGCAATGTTTGTTTCCTCCCCAGACAATATTCACGATCTGAGAAGGGTTGCCGCTGTTCCTACCACACCTGCAACTTCAATACATCAAAATCAGAGGAAACTCACGATGGGCTTTGATGAGCGGAACTCCGGGAATGAAGAGGAACGGAAAGAAAGTACAGGCCAAGCTGAAAATCTAAATTATTTAACCTCCGAGACAAACTGATAAATTGCTTCATCGCAGGTCAATATATTACAAGGACCTGTTGACCACGCCGGTGGTGGAATTTCTAATGCGCGGGGTGAGATAAACCCGCTGATTGTCTCCCGCAAGGTCACACGCGGGCGGTTTTCATCTCCGAGTGTCTCAATCTGTGACAATTTTCTGGGAATGTTTGAGAAATTTCTGCAATTTGGTTAATCAAATTCACAAACTGCTGGAGAAGCATACGGGAGGAGGAATATTTCCAGCCACTTGACAGGAAAATAAACTTGCAGCTCATATTGGTTCTGGGGCAGAAAATGGTCTGATTTTACATTATTTATACTAGTCAGAGAAAATGTAACAAGCAATCAGCGGGACAAATGAATCATTGACCCTTCCGGAAGAGACACGAATACAGAGAGAATTAAGAATCTACAAATAGTTTAAATCACCATCTTCTGTGATCTAAGCTGCATGCTGTTTATCAAATATAGCAGTCATTATTCTCCATTTAAATCTCTCGTTTTTGGAAAGCCGATCATTACTACAATTTTCGGGGGTACTGACTGGGGCTGCGAGCGGCAGACACGCATTTCCACGGGCACGCTGGAGATCAAAGGTGTTCGATCAAGAATCTTTTGTCCGGAACTTCGTATTTTTTCCATTTTTCCATTCAACTTTCCATTTGATTTTCTGAACTTTTTTGGCAGGACGTTTGTTTTCAATATTGTCTTGTCTTAACGATCAACACCGAGACATATACAACAGACTGTTCGTTTATCCCTCACAGCCTCGTTTTGATTTGCATTAAATTAAAAACGGCACCCATGGTCTCACTTTCTTCAAGCTCGGAATATCTGTGGACCAAAAAAAGCACGGAAATGAAAGAGTGGAGGAATAGATTAATGGTTTATCAACCACATCTAATGAAGATTTGTGTGTGGATGCCGGCACGCTTTAGCTGATTCATCCCTCAAGACAACACCAAAGGAGAGAGAGAGAGATTTACAGCTCATCCTGTTTGTAATTAAAGAGTAGTTTTCTATCGGTGGCGAGAAAGCTCCTCTAACCAGCCAAAATTTGAACTCTAAAAATGACTATCCGTTATTCTCGCGTCAGCTTTTTGCTACGATTAAAATACGACAAAAGTGTGAAGTGAAAAAGTCATTCACTCCGCCATGTAACTACGCTAATAAAACAGTGTCACAGTCGTTAGCTTCTGAAGTTGGTCACGTAATTTTCTGACTGTACCAGTGATACAGTCAAACGGGGGCCAAAGTGAGATACATCAACACTTTGCTGTCTATTATCAATATTATATGGGCCTCCACTAAAATGATTAATCACATAATGTTTCGGCAGAGCTGTGGGACAAAAATAGCTTCGACAGACACATCTCTGTCGTAAACAACAGTGCGGGCCCTCATAAATGAATGGCTACTAATTAAGTTTCTTCACCGATTTGAAACATCTAATTACTATAAGAGAAGCCGTAAATAAAACAAAAGCTTTTCAGAGGCTGATAGCAGCACAGAGGGATGCTGGACAGGCTTGATAAGTGAAAAATCAATTTACAATAATTAACTGCATGCCTCCGTCATTTATTTGTGGTGAAACACTGTTAGCTCATTATGTACTTGTGTTTTAGTTTTCTCGTGCATCCGGAAAACACAAAATCCCGCTACATTACAACGCATGTAATTATAAACATCGGTTTTCGATGCAGTAAATGCATGCGGTACGTGAAAAATACGCGAGCGAAGAGAGAGAAGCTAGTTTGCGTGTGTTAGCATGTTTCTAAAGGCATTTATTCGCGTATCTTCGGCACAGAGGGATCGGGGAGGAAGGCACAGAGCGAGCGGACTACTAACTAGCTCCTTTCATTTTTTAAAAATTGCAGAGGCACTCTGAGAGCTCGCTAATTATGTAAACATGACTTAGAGAAATGTTAAGCAGTGAAGGGAGCAGGGAGCTATCGCAGCCCTGCGTTACCTCATCAACGGATATTTTGAAAGGGGAAAGCTCGGCGGAATTTCAATTCGAACCTCAAGGTTTCGCTAAAGGATGGGCTACAAGGAGACCAAAAGTTGGGAGAGGGCACGTAATGAACTGCCCAAAAACACAACCCCTCCAACAACTCAAACTTTCTGGCTTTGGCGGCAGAGCGTGCGCTCGTGAATCCTACGGCCAAAATGATGGAGTGTCCCTGAGACCCGGCAAGACCAGATTACAAAATCTATTCTCCAGTCTGCTGTTCATGCTCTGTTTTCCTCAAACACATAAGAGTCAGGACAAAATGCCATTTTTTGTAGCCTTTCTCTCTGAGACATGCATCTTTCAGCTGACAGGGAACGTTCTCTAGAAGTTCTATCAACGTTCTTAAAGTAACTTTAGTAGAACATTTTTGAACATGATCAACTCAAAAACGTTATTCTTAAATTGTTAGTGGAATTTTTAATTTTTAAATTAATGAACAAGTAAAGATTATTGAATAACGTTCTTCAAGCGCTAATGTAATCTAAATCAAATTTTAAAAAAATGGACGTATTGAACGTTTCTTTTAAAATGACTTTATTATTGTTATCATTACCTAATGGGAGCGTTCTTACAGCCTAAAATTGTTAGTTAGGCCGTCACGTGGCGATCAGCCCGAGAAGGAAGTGAAACACAAACAGGACCCGAGGCCCGAGACTCACAGCTCAGCATTTACAAATCAGAGCTATTTCCTGGTCGGCTGGGTCACTCCTGGATACATTTAAATGTAAAGAGGAGCCGTGCGTTCAGGACGGCTACCCACAATAATGTACACACGCTGCCACCTTGTACCTCTGGCTACGGGGGCTGTGCGTTCACATCCAGAATTCGGCTCATTCAAACGGAAGGAGCATTCATAGTCTAATTAGATTTCAGCAGGAAAATCTGTGTGTAAGGTGATTAAGAAGCGTGGAGGCTTGCCTCCTCATCTGAATAATTACTGCTTACTTCATTCATCAAAACTGAATCTCAGGTTTGAAAAAAGGTGTGATGACAAACCATGTGGTGAATCAAACCAATGGAATGCTGGTGATTTTGTACAGTGATTTAACCGGCTCTAATGAGAGAGAGAGAGAGAGAGAGAGAGCGCTTTCACAAGCATGCAAAGATCCCTCCTGGGTATATGACCACGTCTGACACCTTCGATCATTTCCAATCAGTCTACAATTAGAGCGAAGACATTCTGTGACTAAGTAGCAATCACTATGCCCTTTTATCCCATATACCAAAAGCAGCAACCGGTGGTATTAACGATTATGGCCATGTCAGCCTTTTTAGCTTGGCATTTACTGAGATATGGATCTATGGTGGACATGGGCCAACATCTAGCAGCGCATGACAAAAACTCAAGGGCGAACCTACGTGAAGGACACCTGTCAGGGGGTTTCAAGAATCTGACCGATGTGGCAGAAGTAACATTTAGGAGCATAAAAACAGAAGATGAAGGGCGACCTTTCATATTGCGGTTTAATAGAATGCTGGAGTCTCGTAAAGGTCAGGCAGTGTCATCCATTGCTGTCCACCGACAGCGCTACAAGTAGCATGAGGTGTAATGATATATGAAGCTATAGATCAAATGGTTCCATACCCTAATGATCTCGGTACCGTGGCGAAGAGACGATGAATTTCTGCTCACATAAGCTGCTTGTTACTAAGCTGCGGCCCAGCTAACAGGGAACGTTCCTAGAACGTTGTCTCAAAGTTACCAAAACGTTTTTGTAGTAACGTTAGCAGAACGTTTTTTTCTTTTAAGGTTATATATCACACCCAAAACGTTTTTCTTAAATTAGGTTAGTTACTGAATTTACAAACAGTTTGAACAATGGTCTTGTAAACAAGCAGTTACGGTAACACAACGTCTACAAAACGTCTACAAAACATTTTTAACATTTTTGTTACGCAGGAGAAATGTTAGGGAAACGTTCTTGCGACCTAAAACTGTTAGCTGGGAGAGTTCCAATTTTGCAAGAGACAATTTGTTAGGCAATCCGACCCGTAAGAGAGATGATCTTCAAGGTAAGAAGAAGTGACAGAGATGCTCCGTCCAGATTCTGCCATCTTACACCTCTTGAAGCATGAAAAATATCTAACAACTGCCATCCACCTATATTCACACGAAACAGGAATAATGTGCTATGGCAAATCTCATGTTACAATGGCAAAACCCTGCAGATTTTGACACCAGTACAATGTTTAGCTTAGCCGTTAATGACAGTCCAGTTAGCACTGAGTTTAGGGAGTTCTGCTGTTCTGCCAAGCGAAGGAGAGGTTTGAGTACAGAAGGCAGAGAAAGAGAGAGAGTGAAGGCCTGCTGTGTCCAGGGATGTCCGTTAGATGGAGCTGCAGATGGGCCGGCGTCCAAACGCAGCGAGTCCCAGCCCGCCAGCTCTCCGTTCTCAAGGACCTTTAAAGATCAAAGCCCAGCACATAACAAGAACGAGAAAAAGAGGAGGGATCCCGCAAAGCGGAGGAGCCCGCGTGCCCTTCCACTGATTAAGCTAGCGCTCCCTCCCACTAAAGCAGAAGAAGACCATCCGGACGGGGGAGTCAGTCTGTGTGAATCACCAGCTCCACCTCTCTCCGTACTGATGGAGCGGTTCCCAACCCCAACGCACGGTTCCTCTCATCTCACAGCTTCTAACGTGGACATGAAGGGCTTCCTGTGAAACTGCTGAAAATAAGAGAAAGGTCCTGTAGGGAGAGATGGATGAGGTCATTTCCACCGGCAACGGGGAAAAAAGTATCGCGCTCGTACGAACTGACGTGCAGCGACTGCATTTGACCGGGATGAAATACAACATACAGCATGTGACCAAACCTGAGGGACACGAGAACCAGGACAGTAAGAAAGCTGAATTAGCCTTGATACGCCACAGCTCCGTGAGGTCAAGACATAAAAAACTGAAAAAAAAACAATAATGGTCGATGTCCTTCACAAACAAGTTCACAGAAGCTTCAAAGAGGACAAACTCTTTACTTCCTGTGATGTGATAATGTAGTGATTCCTTTTGCTTATTGTACCGTTGTATAAAACGTATATACTGTGATCTTTTACTCATTTGTTAGCTACATTATAGCACAAATATATTCTTGCTTTTATTGTGGCCAAATTAAAATAACAGAGACCGTCGACCTCATTCTTCTGTAAGTACCCAGCGAACAGTTTTAGGCTGTAAGAATGAATTTAAATTAAATTTCCATTAATTAACAAAAACCTCAAAATGTTGTTTTGAACGTTTCTAGATCTAGATTTTGGACATTCTATTAACACTTTTGCTTGGCTATAGGAACATTATTCATTGTTAAAATCTGTAACTTTTAAAACGTTCCACTACAATTATCCGTTTTTGATATATAACCTTAAAAAAGTTCAACTAACATTACTGCAAAAACATTTCTGACAACATTGATCTTTTTGTGAATGCTAGCCAATGTTCTGAGAACGTTAGCTGAACCCCCGTTATCTGAGTATCACCTCACAAAACTGCTGTAAATAGCGGTCCAATCATATTTGTCCTTAAAACACTAGTATGACAAATTTGGCAACGCTTTAAAATGTCCATTTTCCCCCCACCGCTGGCATTTGCTTTTAACTTTGAAAAGTAAATAAACACCATTGAAATTTTGAATGATAAGTCGTTAGGTCCTCACAGATGTATCGTGTTCATAAACGAAGGGTGGTTTTATGTGTACGCCCGTCTTCCAGGCAGCTCTTGGCAGGCTTCTCCAGTCTGCCTGTGAGAGGAAACCGCTAGCTTCAATAATTAATCCTGTACAAGATCCATCAATCACTTCATCTCTGAGAGTCAGGCAGATAGATACCAATCCTATTTATTTCAAGTGGGGGCGAGCGGCAGGGGTATGGATTACCGGGGTATGCGCGCTAGGCTGGCAGACTCCATGAAATGGAATAATACATCAGATTTCTGCGTGTGCACATTGGCTCCCCTGCCATTTGATCCAGAGAGTCGAGAACACGATGGCATTTACTTTCAACCTCTTGTAAATATTAGCCACACAACAATGCACTGAGATGGGGATGCAAATAAGCGCCACACAGACGCCATATCCTGTTTCTCTTATGTGGTAAATAAACTAAACCTCCCTCACAATGCAGAAGCCCGGCCTGGAAGTTGAAACGCAGAGGCAGAAATCTATTTCTCCACCCCTGAATAACTTTGCACCTCACTGAACACACGAGGCAGAGAGGAGAAAGATGGGAGATGAGAGGAAGAGAAAAGAAAGGAGGAGGTGAGGTGGCGCGCGATAAAAAATGAAAGCGCAAGCTGGGTTCAATTTGAAAGTTCCCATAGGAGGTGAAGTGACCTGTATGTGCAACAATAGAGGTCAGGCAATTTTGAGCAGGCACCCCTGTCATCACAGTGTGCTGGAGACCCCTGTCTTAAAGCCAAGAGAAAACTGAAAAGTCCTTGTAGCATTCGAGACCCCCGAATGACCCACAGGTAGGTTCTCATTACACACATAGGCGGCTCAGCACAGGCTACACGACTGACGGTTACGGACACAACGAACAAAACGCCCAGACCGCCTCCGCTTTACTTATAAACGCACTTCAAGAGTTACAACCAGCAAGCTAACCATTTTAGGATGTATGAATGTTTCCATAACGTTTTCATTAAGTAACAAAAACATTAAAAACGTCTTAAAATTGTGAACGTTCCAGGAACGTTCAAAACATCCAGTTTTTTGGATGTTAACATTATTTAAACTTTTTAAATTCTGTAATGCTTTTAAAACATCCTACTAACGTCTGTGAATAACGTTTTTGATATATAATGGTAATAAAGTTGAACTCACGTTACTGCAAGAACATTTTTGATAACGCTGAAAGAACTTTTAGAGAATCTTAGCCAACATTCCCCGTTGGCTAGTCATTGAAATAAAATACGAGAATTAATACATCATGAGGTTACAGTAATTTTACCACAGATGAGGTGTATTGTTAAGCCTGGTGATAAAAAAAAAAAAGTAAGTCATCACAACAAACTATTCTTGGTATAGATCATTAGATTAACTGTTTAGCGTAACAGTACGAGATAATTCAACTATTTAAATCAATTACATGATGCATATAGTATTATTACATATAACGTGTTTGAGGCTGGTTCATATCTTAAGATGTTATAGTTTAAATAACTATAAACGCTCACTGAAATCATTGTGACTCACAGCCCCTCGTGGCTTATTGCTTTATTTTACAACAGCTTCGAATGCATATCGGTTTATCCAATCAGAACCAAGCTCAATAACAAACGGACACTAAACCAAACCACTCAGAGCACTGATATCTGAGTGCAGCCATGAATCCGCCTTCACATTACAAGCATCGCTATCATAATGTGGGAGACGTTGACAACACATTCGAGAGGAAAGCAGTTCTCAAAAACATAATGGTCTAAATGAAATACTGGCAGCAATCCTAACATTATAAAATATTCAACAGGAAATAAAAGAGAAATAAATATCTACCCATATCAATAAACAAATAACAGGAAATTGTTTTGGTGCGCAAATGAAAGGTGGCTTATTTATGCAAATTGAGATTGCCAGAAGAAGGGGGTGGCATTTGAACCTTAATCTCAAATCCAACATTTGAGAAGATACAGCAGCTCAACCCGAGCGGCCCCTGAGCGCCGCGTTTGAAATTCAAGTCACGCCTCGGACACCTGTTCGTAAAAATGTTAAAGCATTTCTCTCACCGAAAACAAACAAGCAAACATGACCTTTAATTTTCCCTGATTGCCCCAGAGAGGCTAATGAACTTCTCGGCAAACACTTGCAATTCATACGGGGTAATTTTAATTAGTCGCGATTGAGAGGAACGTCCCATTTACGACATCAAACGAAAGATAAACGTTCAATCACAGGTAAACCGAGGTTCGATTGAATCAAACGGCGACAACTACGCCGAATACAAAAATGCGCAGACGGCTTCCAAAATCATCAAACGACTGTAATCAGCCAAACGGGTCGTTAAATAAGTTAAATATCCGAGAACTGTTCCAACATCTCAACTATTAACTTATAAAGGAAGAGTGGAGAGTGTAATCCAGGCGAATCTGCTAATGAGCTCGGGTTCATCTTGGGTGTGATGGGATACGGAGGCCCGTTAGGAGCACAGGCACTGACACTGAGAGCAGACGGAGAGATGGAGGTTACCAGTCTAAATAACAAGCAGTCTGGGCTCTGAAAGGCGTAGACAAGCCAATACATCAGCGTGCCGGCCATCCAGTGCTGGAACAGATCTCTGCCAAGCTAGATTTTAGTCTGGAATCAGACACTCTGCCATCCATAATAAGAGCAATATGAAGCAGCCGCGACTGACATAAAGAAAACATTTACTTTCTGAAGGAAAAACAAGAACGAGAGAAAAAAACGAATGTGTGTGTTTGACGCCACTGGAAGTCAATACTGTGTGACTGCTATACAAAGGGTGCTGTGTTAAACACTTACTGATGGTTCGAAACACAAACGGCGCACTGGCTTCTCTATGCGGACTGAAGCGTCGAAATTTAGTTCAATTAATTACAGGGAAGCAATTACAGTGATGCATCAGTTACACACTTCATTCTTAAAGGAATCAATTACAACGGATTTAACCCTTTAAGATCAAGTCAGAGTGACAGCAGAGCTCTGTGCATCTGTTCTGTACCTTTACCGATGCGACTTATTTTTAGCTTTTAATTATGCTTATTTATCCATAAAGCACTAATTGTCATATAATCACCTACAGTACATCATGTCTTAATTTAGATGACAGATCTGCTATCATTAGCTTTCAAACTTTATAACGCTGCGTTACCTAAATTCACTTATAGCGAGAAAAACTACAAATGGTTTTTAAATAGTATAGATTCATAATAGACGACTTGTGAGTCAATCGCCCACAGTAACAATGAAAATAACATCTTATTGGGCATAATTTTTATAATCTGTGCATCCTCAAATTATATACAAGCGGACAAAGCTGTTTTATTATGAAGCTTGATGCAAGTAACCCCAGCCAACCCCAACAAGCCGGGTAACATAAAGGTTACCTAGAGGTTTGTCATTGTTCACGCGCTGCTCTTTCATTATTTGTTCAGTCTGAGCTCACAAAACAGTCATTATATTTTCAAAGCTATGACAGAATGATGTGAATATAATTGAAGCCCTGACCTAAAACCGTTATTGAATAGATGTGACGCACGTTCCACAGGAGGGACAGCGAGGGGGGGTGCTGGGGGGATGG
>JAZGTJ010007142.1:13109-23454 GCA_036877575.1 Botia almorhae
CAGGAAAGATTCAGATGGGAGATGAAGATAAAGGGAAGGACATTCCCTTTATGGTTGAACCCGGGCAGAGGAGTGAAGCTAATCAAACGTGTGGAACGTAATGAAGTGAGTCTGACTTCTTTAAAGTGACATCACCTCTACTTACTTAAAAAAAAGGAAAAACAAGTCAGAGACAAAAACAGCAGATAAACAACTTTAAATATGAGTGCCCAGAATAAAGAATAACAAGCATTTTTGGTGTGAATTTAAAGGGACAGCGCATCCAAAAATACTTCCGTCCCTCCCCATCCGCTCCTGTTGTATAATAAACAGCAGCTTGGAAACTCTGCTGTCATTTTTGTGCACAACGAAGAAAGGAAAGTCATGAGGGTGAGAAATTATTACAGGAGGTTCATTCTTGGCTGAGCTATCCTTTTAACCTCTCTATTGTAATCGTCAGAACAACCGTGTACTGGTGGGTCTGAACGCAATGTAATCAAAAACAAAGTATTGCTCTGATCAGTATTTAATCTGTAAATGGATTTTACAGGCAGGTGCGCCACCCCTCACGAGACGTATCAGATTGTCTGTGATTCAGTGGGGGAAATGCAGTCATTTCAAACCTCTCTTTTTCCAGCCCTTTCACATCCTGCGTAATTGGAACCCTCTCTCTGGACGCTGCCACCGGACGTGACTGTAACCGGAAGATTCCGTTCTCTCAGCCCACGACTCTCCCCGGGCCGCTCCAGTGCCGTGTGCGTCCTCGATGGCACCCCAGCAGGAGCCGAGGCATATTGCATGCGGGCACCATGCCACGGCCATGCCGGGTAGAGCGGATTAGCCGTGATGACAGGGCATTAAATGTGTAGAATTCCTTAGCAGAGCCGAGCTGATGTATGCTCATCCCTCATTTGGGCTCGGGTTCAGAGCTTAGAGCAGGTTCACGGGTCTTTACCCAGCTAACACTTTTAGGTGGTAAGAACATTTCCATTAAATAACATGTCATTCTGAATGCTCTAGGAACGTTTCTAGACGTTGTATTAACGATGTTGCTTGGCTATATGAACGTCATTAAATTTTTTTTACTTCTGTTATGTCTTTTAAACATTTTAATAACCACTTAAGAATAACGATTTTATTATACAACATATAACATCAAAATTCCATTAAAGTTACAGCAAGAATGTTTTTGATAACTTTCAAAGAACTTTCGGAGAACATTAAGCCGACATTCTAAGAACGTTCCCTGTTAGCTGGGTGAAGCCTGCCACTCATTACAGGCTAAATGTCACACTAGCTTAGGTCCTTCTTCCTGCCTCTCTCTCCCTCCCAGAGGGTCCCTTCCAGAGACCAGCACTTTTCAGGCCTTGTGATAGTGGTGTTGACACTTTTCAACACACCAGACGCCCCATGAGAGCCATTTTTGATAAGAGACCAGCTTACAAGTTTGACATACATCATCATTCCCTGCCTGGACCTGCCTGCTTCTCCGACTGAACTAAACATACATGACACTGACCGTGAGAAAGTCCACATCAAGCAGAATGAATAGTGAGTTAATAAACTTGGCTTTGGGGAGCTGGGAAGTTATTGTCCATCCTTGTACGATGTCCTTCTTTTAAAAATCCATCTGAAAGACTAAATCAATCTTCTAGTACCGCAATGAAACCCAGTGAGGGGATCTCAAAAAGCCACTTTACACTTCCCTCACAAAAACAATTATGATGCTACACACGTGAAGCAGTGTTGCTATTACAACCATTACAGCCCAAAGGAAATGTGTTTTTAAAGCCGCAATCAGATGGCCTCTCTATCGCCACCTCTGGTTGAAACATAAAACTGCAAATTACTTCACATACTTATTATTACGCATGTTGAAGTCAAATGAAGCCCAACTGACATTTCCAAGGAAATCAGACCTGGCATCTTTAATTATAAGTCATTATTATAAATTTACTGTTGCGAATCTGGGTAAGGAAAGGAAATCATGTTGAACACTGTCATGTACTTGCTCAATAACTGATTTTGGTTATTTTTAACCAAAAAAAATTAACTTCCGAGTTTTCAACTAGCGTTTGGTACATGATGTGACCTCTACAAATGTAACAATTTTCCTTTGATATCTGTTCATGAAAGCCATTGTCAGATATCATAGATTCCCTTTCTAATTAGTTTTCATGTTTGCCTCAAACTCTGTTATGTTGTTTTCTCACTGTTATAAAGAACTGCGGTGCTGTGGTTGTTCCAGTTAAATAAATTGTCAATCCTTGGCCCATATTTCCTTCAAATCTCACTCTGACAATTTAAAAGCCGAGCAGCACTTCTGTGCGTATCACCTGCTTTAAACCGCCGCCTCCTCTCGCCTTAAACCTTCTCCCTCATTTTGAGCAAATTGGTTTATCTAATTTTCCAGCAAATGCTTGAAATGTATTCCAGCTCACATCCTCTCCATGCATGCACACAGGGAGAAATATAAAGACAGTCACAAATATGGCCCAGACCATCCAGCAGAGAAAAGACAGCTTCTCACAAATGATGTCCGCACTTAACCTGTCCAGATGACATTAAAACTTACTCTCTCCTCCTGCATATGAATTCTGTACTTTGAAATCAATTCCTGTATGTATTGAATTAGTAAATGGTGACAACTTATTAAACGTTAAATGTTTAATAACTTTTTAAATGTTAAACGTTGATGATGTATGATCTCTCGATGAAGAACGGTCTGCAGGCATGCAGGTTTTTTGGCTTTCTGCTTATCTGACAAACTGCTTCCCTGCTAACAATTTTAGGTTGTAAGAATGTTTCCCTAACGTTTCCATTAGTAACAAAAACATAAAAAAAATTATTTTTAAAGTTCTTAAAGTTCATTCAAAATGTCAAATTTTTTAGACGTTGTATTAACATTATTGCTTGGTTATAAGAACGGCATTCAAATTTTTTAAATTCTGTAACAGTTTTTTAAATGTTCCATTAAATACTTAAGAATAATGTTTTTGTGATATGAAAAATGTTTGTCTCGTTCCTGCAAGAACATTTTTTGATGACTTTGATAAAACTTTTAAGGAAGATTAGCCAGCATTCTGAGAACGTTCCCCGTTAGCCAAGTTGCCTGAAAATATTCATATTCAGACACAAAGAGGCTTTAAAGTTAATTGTGTGACGTGGTCAGGTTTGAAGCTTACGTCAAATAAATGTTACGAGAATTACCCGATTAATTCACAAAATCCTGACACACACTCTGGCTGAACCCTCGTGGTTACTAACACATCATTTCAAGCAACAACAACAAAACAAGGGAGGATGCAAGAACAGCAGGAGGGATGTGGAGGAAATACAAGAGGTGTCACTTTCAGTAAGAGTCACACAATCAGCAGCAATGACAGCGTTTAAAAGCTCTCAGTCTGCCATCAGTGAGTCACACCAGCCCTGGTGTCTGCCTGGCACACCACACACAAATGCCCTTGCTTTTTGGGGAAGGTTGCCTTCCCTCCTACCCATGGAACGGACTATCCTGGTCGAAACAGCACCACATCTGCCCGTTTTCTGCTCTGAAAACTCGCTGGTGGCGTTAATCTGTCAGGAAAGTTCAAAATCACTTCCTGAAACTGCACCTAATGTGACGTCTGTGAAAACAGGCCGATTTGTTTCCTTATACATTTAAAGATGACAATTTCACACTAAGTACTGACAAATTTAAATTACTTCCAAAAACCGTTAATAAATTTTGACTGCAAGCACAACACCGCAGGTCAAACGCGTTAAACCATCCGCTTCAATTTAGAAGACAGCCACTGATCTAAGGCAGCATTTTTGGCTCCCTAGTTCCCTCGTACCCTTACAAACCAGACTAAAAATATACATACACACATAATGCCCGATGTGAAACAACAGGCTTCGAGCGACAAGTGCGTTAGTTATCCTTCATGAATCAGAAACCTCCATTTTTAACTTCCTTGTGTATTTCATCATATTACATGAAAATGAGCCCAAACAAACAACCATGTCCCACAATGCTGTATTTACACTTCAAAGACGAATTATTCAACAAAACAAAACGGAGTCTCTGGTTACCAGAGACACACAGGAAAACATCCAAGCTGAATATGACAAGACACAAATATTTAACGCCTTGTGCTTTCAATGTCTATTTTGGCACTGTCATTCATATCCAAACCGCTCTTCCCTTCACAAAAAACGCCACTTTTTACTCTTTAAAGAGAGGCAGAGGGATAAAGCAGTGTATTCAATTCATAAATATCCCTTTAAGAAGGTCCTGTCAGTGATTTGCCGGGGGGATTTTTGCAGAGCTGAAATTAATGCAAAGGTGACACGTCAGTTTTGATATTACCAAGCAAATCTGGCGCGCTAGCCCACCCGAGCGCTCGCCATCACAGGACGCCATCCGTTTAAAAACGTAGGGGCCCCGCTAACAGAGAACGGTCTCAAAACATTGGCTAACATTCTCTAAAAGTTCTCTCAAGGTTATACAGGAACGTCAGTAGAACTTATGCTTCTACTGTTAGCAATAACGTTAATCAAATGTCTAAAAACTGGATGTTTTGTATGTTCCTAGAACTTTCAAAATGACATTTTTAAAGTTTGTTACTTAATGGAACATCAGGGAAACGTTCTTACAATCTAAAATTGTTAGCCTGAGAGAGGGGGTGCTTTTAATAAGAAAAGAAACCCAAAAACACTCAATATACGCGTACACACACACACACACACACACACACATGCATACTTCCTCTGTCTCATGTCCTGTGATGATATTGCTGCCTGTCACTTAATGCGTCAGAGCCATGCATGTTTTATTGCAATTCAATTGCAATAAAACTGCATTGCCTTGACTGAGCTATGAGTTTATGAATCTCCTCAGAGAAACTCAGTCATTTAAAATCCCTCCAGCTTACGGCAGCGAAACAATGTTTAGTTTCAATCTCCCCGAGCCGCCGCATGCGGGGAGCCGCACCGCGCAACAGACTGAACACCAACAACAAATAAAATGCAAAAATCAAGCAAGTCACCAACTCATTTCCATTAAATGATAAAGTAGCTGGGCTGAAAAGAAATGAACTAATTTAAAACGGCTGGCCTATAGGTCAAGGACAGCCGGAGCAACCAGTCTGTGATTTTTCCTCCCACAGTCAAACAAATAAAAACATTTTACATTTTCATTTTCAATGCCCAAATCTAAGAGGGTTGTTATCTTTTCCTATTTGTTTGATGCATTGTGTCTGAAATACCTTTAGGCTGGGATAAACGTACTTAAAACACATTTTCATATGTAGATTATTAGGTATATGGCTTCGTACGATAGCGCGGCTTCTACGCCGGGGCACAGAGGGGTGTGAAATGTCATGCTGAAAGCCAATAAACAACAGAACTGAGCTAAACAACCTGCGAGACTATAATAAACAATCGTTCATTATAAAAATGACTTTTGAATGCTTAATTCAGGATCATGCAATGCTTTGACCCCTGGGAAAACATTTCAAGAAGTCTTGGTACAAGATATACAACCGATTTTTGCTGCTAAGCTCTCCATATCTACAGAGAGACAGAGGCAGACTCAGAGGAAATGAAGGAAGAGGGAGATGAACAGGCAGTCTGATGAATTTCAGCGCGCATGTTCTGCTCTAAATTAGGTCTATGATGTGTATCGACGGGAATTTCTCTCTTGTCAACCAGTTGGTATATTTTAAAAATCATACCCTGCTTGCATTTCCAGGGAATTAAAACATCTCCGAATAAAAGCGTTGCTGGAACAGATGGTCAAAAATGATATACAGTCAAGTTTTCGCTTACAAACCGCTGTGCAATTTGCCACCACGAAAGCAACGGAATATGCTGAAATATTGAACGCCAAAGCATGAATGTTTTATGCGCAGATCATAAACTACAGCAAATTTATATTTCCACAAGTGTGAAAATTAGACTATCTGAAAACACAGAAAGCTTTATGAACCGGCTGTTTCCGAAATGACTCAATCTATGTCCAGCGTGTAAAACAGGGCGCTGGATCTAAAGCTTGCCACAAAAATAAGAGAATCGAGCAGTTGCATCTAATATCTGAACTGACTGCAGAGTCCCACGAGAGGTTTCTATTAACACATTGTGTCCGTTTCGCTGCCTAAAATAACGAGGTTTCATCTCTATGAAGTCAGCAGGAGTTAAAAAAAGACAGCAGCAGATGGCGGAGAGAGGTGACCTTACCTCATTGGTGTTCCACCTGTGTCTCTCTTTTGGCAACGTGGAGCATTTTGGTAGACATTCAAGCAGCTTTTTGGGCAGGTATATTTTCAAATGTCCATGTTCATCTGCAAGAAAAAGCACAACACAAGGTTTTAGAACTGAGAGGCTCTATACGCATGTCTATTACAAAACAGATAATATAATTCATAATTAGATATATGTGATTTATTGAGAACTGAGAGGCACTAAACGCATGTCTATCACAAAACAAATAATATAATTCATAATTAGATATATGTGATTTCTTGACACAGTCTTGTTAATATACAGGTCCTGCTACATGGATACAACAGCAGGTATATATATAATTTAATATTCGATTATGTCTATCCGCTGCAGACCTTCTGCGTTTCTCAAACGCGGCGCAAAACAATGGCCGTAAATTAACGCGCGCCAATTATTCCGTCTGCAAAGCTAACGAGCAACTTAGAGAATGAAGGCAAACGCTGAGATGAATGAATTCTGAATGAATGGGTCACACAGTGCCGTGAGGAACAAAGAAATATTGTGACATACTGTGATGAGTGTCATGAAACATCAGGTGGTTTAACAGGAAGTCCACTCTCAAAGGCTTAAGGGAACTGATGTTAAACTTTATTAAGACTTTAACTGCCCAATAAACTACAAAGCCATGCTGATCTTGACCGCCAGAAAGACCGGTAAAAGCACAAATGCCAGACAAAGATAAAAGAAAAAGAGAATACAATTTGTTCAGGGGCAATTAAGGCAGGGCAATATATCCGGGATTCTTCTATTCATCCTACTTGTGTCTCTCCTTCCAATCCTGAGGGCTTGGCAGGCCAGTCAAATCACACCATTTAACTTTCATTGTTAAATGAAAGTTCACTTCCAGGGCAGAATTTCTAAACGACACGGAAATTGTCTACAACTGTGAATTGAGTCCAATTATAATCACCTTGTTACGACCAACTGCTGATTATATATTCGTCTGTCACCAGCGACCACACGACGTTTACATCACATTCCAATAAAACCCCTGCGATTTGGCAGGATTGGGGGACGAAGAGAAAAGTTTTGGACACACAGCGGTTGTTCTCCTTGTTAAGTGGAAAAGTTCCTTATTTGCGCAAAAAAAACAAATAAAACCATTCTAATATAATGTTTTTAAAGCTGCAATCTGTAACTTTTTTTGGGGTTAAAAATAAATAAAAATCAGGAAATGAGCAAGTACTAGACAGATCAGTGTTCAACACGATCTCCTTACCTTACCCCCATTCACAAAGTTTATAATAATGATTTATAATTTGACCTGTTGGGTCTGATTTCCTGGGAAATGTTCGTTTGGCTTCATTTGGCTTTATACATACGTAATGAGAAATACGCAACATAATGCAATTTTATGTTTCCAACAGAGATGGCAGTAGAGAGGCAAAAGTTACAGATTGCCGCTTCAAGAAAATTATATGATGAAATTCAAATTAATTTCTATCTCACCTCACAATCTTACAATTAAGACAACAAGAACAAAAATCAAGTAATGTTTACACAGCTGTGTTCTCTTAACAAACGATAAAGTGTGTAGCTACTATAAGCCCATAACACGTCTATTTTTGACTTGCTTAGCTGTTTGGATAAACTGGTATGAATTTCATGGTGGAAAACAACCAAGCCCCAGTTTCATATTAATGTCTGAATCATTCGTTTGTGAGCTCAACGCCAGCACAATGATGGATAATGAAGACGATCTACAACAAACACGATCACAACAGTGAGTCAAAGCTGTAACACAATATGTCTGAGTCACCATCAAAAACACTCCCACCATTTTGCTTAGGCCCTAATTGTGACAGACCAATCACTTCTGATGCTCTACCAAATCTTATAAATGGGGTTACAGAAACGCTTACAAACCAGCCCGTTTCTTTTTTCTCGAAGCTAAAGCGCTAAAAACACGCCACTGCTCGCGTCACTGATGACATATCACAACACATCTGCTGCAGCCAATCACACTATCTCCATGTTTGTGTTACATGGTCGTTTATGCAAAACTAAAATTGTCTCGCTATGTAGGCCCCTCATATCAGCGCTTCCCCGATCGCCGTGACAGAAAATAATCTGGAATATGAGAAAGATATTTGCTTTTCTCTGACAGCAGCATCAGCTAAACTGGTTGGTGGTCTTGTTGCGAATCTTTCATTCATTCTTTCGACACTGATATTGCAGACATCTGTATATGTCAAAGAATACGATTTTGTCATCTGTTTGGACTGCGAAATGTGGGCCTAAATGACATAATCACATCACAGATCTTCCATTTTCCTTCTCTTCGCCTTCCATCAATACCCAAAATATATTAATTCAATGAAGAGACGCTGAGAAAAATCACTTATCACTGTCTGCGCAGCCAGATCTGCTTTGTTTTACTCGCCATAACTCATGTTATAATCGCAGGGCGAGGCGATCGCGAGGGGTAAAATATGAGAATCGTCACTCAGCTAAATATAAACACCCTCAAGAGTTTTGCAGACTACTGAGTTTCAGTTTGGAAGCGCTGACTTTTAGTCGTCCTTCTTGTCTACCTATATAACCTTTGAAAATGTCTCACAGTGACTGCGCTCAACAAAGCCTTATAGTTTATTCAAGGAATGTGATTCTCAAGTGTGTGCGTGTTTCTTGTTACCTGAACTCTTTTCAATTTGTCTGAGAACCCCAAGAAGGCTCGGGCTTCTGTTTGTGAATATAAAACAAAGACCCGCGTCTCAAGCAGAAGCTGACCAGAAATCAAAGATACACACTTCAAATGGTAAACCTCAAGTCCCCAGCGCTTCTTAAAGGCAAAGTCACCCTGCCTGTCCATTCTATAGCGCCTCTGTTTTTAATTTGCTCTGATGTCTGAAAGTCTAAAGTCATAAAAGACAATATAGGAGAATATGGACTTAAAGGATGACTGTGAAATCTTTAAAGAAATAGAAAAGGTGGGTTAGAGAGAGAGGAAATAGAAAAGAGTGTAATCCCAGCCCGGAGCAACGTACTAACAAAGAGTTTACAGTTAGCTGATAACGGCTGTGAAACAGCAGAGTGACTCTCCGCGTTCTTTCGTTTGGGGCACAGAGATAATTCTGGAGAATGGGGTATGTGCTGAATGCGGCCTACGCCGATGGGAGAGATTGTGTGAGGGTAAATGAGTTTTACAGTACAGAGCTGATACTGGTATCTGGAATTATTTGACTTGCTCAATTACCATTAGCATAAAGCACCTGCTGATGACAACCATACACCTTGCCGCACATACACAGAAAAACACAGATCTATCTGGGCAACAACCAGTGTCAGTGAACAAAAACCAAACTAAATCACAAATGTAGTGATGTAATCATTTTAAAATAAACTACAGAAAGGCACAAATGCAGTGACGTAATCATTTGGAAATAAACTACAGAAATGCACAAATGCAGTGACGTAATAATTCGTAAGTCGTAAGTATATAAAACTTGTATGTACATCTGAACGACTATTTAAATTGGGTTAATCGAATACAACAAAAATCTAAATTTACTATTAATTTGCTTCCCTAGATGTAGTAATCGCACTTTGTAAATTTTGCACTCTGTTTTACTGATTTTGATCAGTATAAAAACTACCAAATAACTACAGTGCAATTTTAAATTTAAATTCATAAATCCATAAATCGATAATTTTGAGTTACGTATGTTATGCAACGTTTGCGATACGTATGTTGAAGAGCTTCGTTTAATCTGAGCAGGTTTTATGTTGTAAAACATAAAATAATTGATAAATGGGCAACGTTTACATAGTATCAGCAGATGTAATATGATTCTGTATGTGTATTTTTGGTATATGACATTAACATATTTAATCACTTTATTAATTAGTGTTTTATAACAAAGAAAGCACATCGGGTAACAGTACCTGTATTAAAATTGCAAATTAAACAGATGTGTTGGCAAACTACCTTTAACTGTTTAACTTGCTGTCACCTGTTTACATTGACGAGTTTCCAAATACGTTTTTTAACAAGTGACCAATGATCATAATTTATATCCCACTGATCGTGCAAACATCACACGGCAAGCCAGTTTCACTTACATGATGTTGTGAAGGATGTGTTACGCCGCTTTGCGGAGCT
>JAZGTJ010007143.1:0-23448 GCA_036877575.1 Botia almorhae
TTTTTTTTTCAACTGTTCCTGTGGTGTTGAGCAACTACAATTCCTGTTAATCCTACATTTTATATTCTAATTTATTTAAAGTGAATAAATTGTAATGAAAAATAAATAAAATTAAATAGCTAAAGTAAATCGTAAGTGGAAGTGCATCTGTCAATTCATTGAATGTTCAAAATATTATGAATCTTTATTTAGAAAAAAATACACATTGGTTGGCCTATTCATGAGCATACATCAGCAATTACACATGTTTAGGGGAATAGGGCATTATTAATATACCATTTAAGGTATGTGCTAGAAATGGGTAAACCACTATCAGTGAGTCTGCCCGTGGGGTGGGGGCACCGCCGCGCCAGGCAGTGCCCCACATTGTCCCTCAGAAACATACCCCTTGTCCCCCCTTGGGCTTATTAGCAGGTGGTCACCCTAATTGTACTAAGCATGACCTAAGTCACCATCAGACAGAAGCAATAATAATTGTCTCTGCAGGCAAACTTTGCTTGCACTTTAGAAAAAAGTGATCTAAAAAAAATCTAAATTGTGTCTGTAGCTTACTTATACTTAGCTAACTAGCTTTTGAACTTTAGGGTTTGGTGTTGGTACACCTTTTGGTGTGAATGCATGTAAATGGTTTCCTATGAGCATAGTATCTGTGACCATTGTGTTTTCGTGCTTATGGCATTTAGACTGATCAGTTTTATCCAGCTGTCTCCTATTGTGGTTTGTTACACCGTTAATGAAGGGAATGCTTAATCATTATACATTCTTGTAAATTATTGAATTACGGGTTTTGATCCTGTTTGGATTGTTTGGTGGAGCAAAGATGATTGATTTGTTTTTATGTTTGATTCCTGCGCCACCTCCTCCGTACCACCAGAGGGAACCATCGCCTGAATACTGAGTCGGATTCGGACTCCATTTCCACAAGCCCCATACCTGGCACTGACAAACTTCCTGTTTGGTGCACCTGGACCTCATTAGCCATTTAAACGTACTCATCTGTATGACTCTTTGTGAAGTCTTGTTTTGCCACGGCGATCTCATGACACAGTCTTAACTTAGCGGTTGTGTTTATGCAACTGGCCCCAGAACACTACACCTATAATTTGTAATTTTATAATTTGTGATGGATGATGTTAACAGTTGGTCTTTCATTGCTTAAACTTTCAGGAAGAGACTACAGATAGAAGAAGAAAAAGGTCAAGTTAGGGTCATAAACAGGCGCCCGATCTCGCTTGTGTTTACCCATAAACATCTTAAACTTGCTGGTGGAGAACTTGTACGGGTGAATATATAACAAAAAGCAACACAATACTTAATAAGTCTTCATAACAACAAAACATTTAAACTGCATTTTTGTAGTGCTTAGTCAGATATGAGAATTAAGTCTCCTAACACATTCCTTCAAAAGTTGGATGACTTTACAGGCAACCCTAACCCAGATGTGAGAATCACAATGAAAGATAACAGGGTCAGTTACATCCTAAATAAAGCTCAGAAATATAAAACCCCCATCACCCAAGCATATTGCAACATACCGTAAGTACAGAGATTTTACCTCCAGACAACATTCAACAATGTGCTGGAATTCATTAAAGCAAAATGCCCAATGCTCTTAAGGAAATAAAACACAAAGTCAAACCTTTAATGCTAAGCCTAAACATAACCAGCCTTTTAATTCTGCATCTGTCAAGGTTTGCAACTTTACAGTACATTTCATTTTCAAAACATCTTTAGAACAAAATGAAGTATAAAAATAAAGTGTATGTTAAAAGCAATTGTGCTGATTTTCTGATCTTTAGATTGCTGCAAAAGTAGAACGTTTGTGTCAGTTAATAGATTAAAATGTTTCTGTAAATTAAAGAATTTAGGGTCAAATAAGCTTGACCTGCTTGATCTTTAAAACCTTTTTTTTGATTGTTGAAAGGCACTTAAAAATATGTCTTAGCCTATGTTTCCAAAGTTTTAATGTCCAAAAGACAGTAAACTGAAGAAATGATCAAAATACTTTTATGTCTGTGAACATGAAAACAGTGTTACCTTTACCTGTAGTTAAGATAATTAACTTTCCCTGAAAAAGGAAGCCAAAGTGTTTTATATTTGTGGATTCTGTGCCTGTTACGATTTTTCCATGTGGGCTATCTCCATTACACGTTGGAATGGGTCACTTCATATCATTAGAGAAGTGGATGAAAAATACAGAAAATGTATGTATATAAAAGATTTATATAATGAAGTTACTGGAGTTTATAAGGCTCAAGGTTTTATTATGCTTCCAGGCTAAAATGATCCTACGTCCCCATATCCTGCCTGACATGAAAATAATTTACCTGTGCTGGACAGCTTGACGGAAAACACTTTACAAAAACACTTTCTCAGCTCTACAAATCTCTATAATGATCAAGTTAATTGTCCTTTGTCCTTTAAAATACAACTATATTTTTAATGAAACACCAGGCCACAGGGTGGCAGTCTTGTCTCATTTTTTTCTTTTTGTAATAAAAAAACCCAAGTTACATCCGTATTTAAAGGTTTTGGCCTATAACATTAATGAAACATATTTTAAGACATCTCTAGAATGTGTCAGAAGACACTTGTCAGTCAATTTTAACCTCAGCTTCCAAACCTGTTTGTCTTATTTTCAAGATCTCCAAACACTTTGATTTTGTGGAAGGTTGTTCATAGACCTTGGTAGGTCTCTTGCATTTTCCAGGGTCATTAAAAACATATATATATGGTTTTTTGTTTGCTTTCTGAATTTGTGATTCAGCTGGTACTGCAATATTTGTGTGATGCTGCACACTGCACAAGAAACAGCGAAAAATATCCTAATGAATCAATTCAACTGAAACTGTATTCATATACTTTTAATTCTAAGCCTAAATCTAACAGTGCTGAGACCAGAAGAATTGCCTTTTTCAGTTATTTCTTTGCCAACGTATTAGCTTCTAAAACATGTGATATGACATCAAAGGCACAGCATAGTTCCAGTTTAGTGCATTAAAGGCAGTAATTCACTTCTTAACTTTAGACGTTAGATGGATGTTAATGTTAACATTCATGTTGGGAACTGTTTTCTACAGTGTATTTCCCTGCATAATTTGTTCCTTTTATATCCCTCTCACTTTCATTTATTTGTCAGCTCTGCTTAATGCCCTTTTACCTTTAAAGGAAAAGCTTCTTGTTTTAGCACTAAAAGCTGTTACTGTAACTATGAACTAGAATAGTTTCTTTACCTTGACATTTTGCTCCAGTCTGGTTTGTTTTATAAGTGCTGTTAAAGAGCAGTTTAGAAATATACAGCATGATGTGTTATCTCCGGCAAGTTAAAACTTACTTTCCCAAATGAATGCTGTTTAAAGCTTATCAAACAATAATATTAATGCCAACACTAATGTCTGTATTTCTGAAGTTATTTTAAGTAAAGCTTGCTTATAAACATTTTAGTTTAGATATATTTTTAAGTTAGCTTTTACAACTGTTAAAGGTATAAGGGATTTATAGTTTATTTTACAATATTTGGTGACCAAGCATGGTGGGGTGTAAAACATTTTTAAAAGGTTTAACAAACCATTACATTCTCTTGATAGTCTTTAGATCATGCAGCAATGCAGGTCAAAGTTGACACCACAAATCTAACCAATCACAGTCAGCTTTTTACATTCACGGATTACACAACTACTTCCAAAAATAACACTAGTCTTCACATTGATGTTTAGCTGATGTTTGACAGGTATTATGTCAGAACACTCAGGTTAGCTGTCGTCTGTGTTCACCACAAACTTAAGTGTGCCTATGTTTACCATTTGATTGAGTTCACCAATGTCACACAATATATGGTCCGATTTCAAATCTTAAATTGGTTATGGAGTTCATTTGTGTGTCATGATGCTCTTTTTTTTATAAAGCCCATGACATGGGTCCTGACTCCTTGTGCTGCCTAATTTCATTTTAGACACAGGGGGTAGAGAGAGAGAGATCCATGCCATCTTAACTTATCTTGACAGACAATTTGAAAATTACTATTCAAAAAAATGTTCAATGATTCCAATTTATTACGTTACACTAAATAAAGCTGCGTTTAACAGCTGACAGGCCATTATAAAGGGGGCTTATATAAAACATTCAGTGTAAAGAATGGCTTTAGATGAATTTCACGCTGATACAAACCCCTGAAAAAGTAGCCCAAGAGCCACTAGATAACTTAATAATATGTTATTCATTTTGAAGTGATTATTCCTGGCTAATAAATTAAAAGTAAAAGTGACGTATTTGTCAGACATGGTAACCATCTTTAACCAGTATGCAATTAAAAAATTTATTCGTTTTTCCTTCACTTAAAGTGTAGCTGTGTGTGGTGTTTGTAGTTTATGTGACTTAATGACAAGGTGATTTCCAGCAGACCATCTTCTCGGGAGTGATCATTGGAAACTGATTCTGAGGGAACCATGAGATGTGTCCCAATTTAAATCTCTGACACTTGCCTTTAGGACAGTCACCGGAACCACTTCCTGAGACTGTTCTACCTGATGCCTATTTGTACGAGACCTGACACTTGAAGTCATTTTTCCTGAGCCCTGAAGCCTTTCAGTCTGAGGCACGATGCTGTTTTGTGCAGTGACTGAAGGCTTTTAGTCTGAGGCATGACACCTTTTCATTGTATGACTGAGGTCTGAGGATGTCCTACAATGTACACAGTACACAGGGCCGAACAATTACCATACCATGGCTTCTATTTTCACTAGTACACTGGATATGGTTGCACCCATCAACTTAGTACAGGTTTGACAGAAAAGTACTGCACTTTGGCACAATAGTGTTAGTCATGCACTAAAGAGAACTTGCAACCTTGAGAGAAAATGGAAACCATCTAATTTAGAGGTCTTTAGAATTGCGTGGAATGACAGTATGGCCCACTATAAAAGGTTCTAAAAGCCGTAAGGGCTGAGCACCTCCACAAACTCATAGAAATGAACAAAAAAAAAAACAAGGTTTCTATGTTATATAGTGGCCAGATTAGAAAATAAACAAACACCACCTGAACAGAACACGCCATCACACTTTTGTGATGACTATTAATTTTTTCATCAAGAAAATCAAAACCATACGGAATACAATTGTCTATAAAAACTAATGTCTGACGATTCACCCTCAATAATAATTGCCCCTCCAAAAAAGCTTTAATGCCTTACAAACATAAGACAGGAAGAGCTGAATAATCTTAGCACTACATCTAAACCTACTACATGCTTATTAAACCTTATACCCACTAAACTATAATTATTGTAGATTATATTGTAGATATTGTAGACAAAATTACATTGGGTGAGTCTGTGTCAACTCAACCAAATGTCCCTGGTGTAACAATGATGTGTATATGCTGGCTGAGGAACACAGATGAAAGAGCGGAACGAGGAATATCCAAACAAAAGGTATTTAATAATAAGGTAATAAACATACAAACACCAACCATCAATCCAAAGTAAAGAAAGATACATTCCCAAATACAAGATAATAACTGACCCAGATAACGGGAAAAGGGAGAACTTAAGTAGGGAAGCTCATAAGGGGAAAACAGATGATTGTAAGGAACCGATTAAACAAGAAGTAAACCAAATAAGGGAAAACCAGAACAGAACCAAAACAAATAGAACAGATTTTTTAAAAATATTTTTTCAGAAGCAAGACCAATATAAACAATTAAAGACAAAATACTAAAATATTATTTTAGATTTTAATTTTTAAGCAACTTAGTCTCAGAGGTATGGCGATCTAAATCTGCCTCCATAAGCAAACTGTTAATTGGTAATGATTTGCAGTTGCCAAAAACCAAATGTCTTCATTCCTCTTCCTCTTCAACAGTTTCCACTGTTATGCTGAAAATACTCAATTTTATCTCATTAAGACCAGATGACCTTTTAAACTTCCAAATTGACAGACTGTGTTAAAGATGTTGAAGTACTGGATGAACAGTAATTTTCTTCCCTTAAATTCAAATAAAACCTGTAAACAGAAGCTTCTATAATACAATTTTCAACTAGAATTATTAAATACTTGAATGTTATATATTAGACAGCAATTTGTATTTAAAAATCATATTTCAAATGTCACAAAAACAACCTTCTTCCACCTTAGAAACATTGCTAGGCTGCAGAACGTTATTCGTTCCTGAAGCAGAACAGCTAGTTCACGTATTTATGACCTCCAGACTGGACTATTGTAATACACTACTACTTGGATGTTCAGCATCTTTAATAAACAAGCTACAGTTAATAAAAAATGCAGCTTCTAATCTCTACCAGATTCAGGAAATATGATTATATAACACCGATGTCATCCTCTCTGTGCTGGCTACCTATCGAGTTACATATTACATGCAAGATATTGCTACATACAAGGCCTTAAACAGGTTAACTCCTGTATATTTAACTGATTTTATATCACGCTACAAGCTAACACCATCTTTAAGATCACAAAACTCATTTGGTAGTACCTACAATCTCAAAGTCCACCAACGGAGGTAGACCATTTTTGCATTTGGCTCCTAAACTCTGGAATAGCCTTCCTGACACTGTTCAGGGCTCAGACATTCTTTCACAATTTAAATCTAGATTAGAGACACATCTCCTTAACCAAGCATTCACATATCATATCCTATAAGCTTTCCAATTACAGCAGAAAAAAATACTTAAAATTATTATCTTCTAGGAATGTTATGAACAACAGCTATTCTACTTATTCTCTATTTGCCTCCCATAGGTATTTTAGCCCAGAATGCATCCGGCATTCTAAGAGGACTTCAGATGACCCAACACTAGAGATGATGTCGCGCTCTGCAAGGATTTGGGATGATCATTACTTCTGCTTAAATGCAAAACTGCTTAACCTGTAAAGTTCTATAATCACTTCTAATAATACATTTGTTATTTTTTGTATAGCAGCATTAAAAAGCACTATAAATAAATGTGAATTGATTCACTGCAATCTTCGGTCTGTTAGGCTGAACACAGCTGGTGGAAGCACAAAATATTCAGACTCAGTTTATTGTGTTTAAGCATATAACTTCTAAAAAGAATGTGTGTTTGCTTTATAAATGTAATTCTTACACATGTTTGGCTAGTACATCTCTCCAACATTGACTAGCTGACAATACCCAAACACAAAACATGAGAAATCATGCATTGAATGGTCTTTACAATATCTGAAACTTCTTTCAGCTCTTTAGCCTGCAAAATTGTGTTTGTCACTGAATTTCAGTTCAGACACATACACTCCACTATTGTGTATGAGATCAAGCAACATATCATGTGACAATTTCCATTGTCTGATCAAAGCTGTTCAGTGTGTAAAGGAGAAGTGTAAAAATCTCACATTCTAATTAGATTGCATACATTACTCTCTTGCTAAGATACTTTATATTATACTGTGCACTGTCGGCAGCACAAGCTGGTGAATCAAGGTGCTATTTTTCTCATTAGCATAAAGTTAATTTGCTTATTTAGACATATCTGCTTGGTATTTATTTTATAACAATGTTCATGTGACTTTTTGGTCATGTAGGGTTTTGAGATATGTACCTGTCCTGTTTTTCTTCTACTTGACCTGAACTGTGGCCTAGATCAGTCTTAACATGTTGTTTACAAGACTCTTTTTGAAACTTTTCAAAACAACCTCTCAGAGACCTCACATAACTTGTGTTTAGCTGTCCAAAGAAGGGATCCGCTATAGTTTTGATGCCATGTAACCATATGTAACTGCCATGTACATCCATCAGTATGTACTGGCTAAGTTTTGAATTTTTATTGTTATTGTTTTTATTTTGAATAATATCATATATATAGTTTAAAAGCCTAAAAGTTTGTGCTGTCCGATGGTCAGCAGGGTTGGAAAACAGCTGTACCTACTCTGCCAAACATCCCCTGCACCGCCTCCTCTTTGTTGTCAAGAGCAACCTGTGTTGCTATAGGACATAGGTGATATAAGTGATAATCTACAAATTTGAATGATAAGAGTGTTGTACTAATACAAAATGCTAATGTAGCACTGTTTGATGAACAAAGTATGTGTGTGTGTGTTGTTGGGGATTGGGTGGGTCATTTGGTGTGACATCTGGGTAGCAGATGAGGCTGACAATATTGTAAGTTCAAACCAGGGGTCTTGGACATGTAGTTAGATAAAGGGCAAATGACTCCACCTCATACTAAACTCACTCTTTGTGCTTCTAAAAGAGCTGTGTAAAGTCAGTCAAAGGTTTCACAGAGGTGCTGGCCATTCTCAATTAGTTTGATTAGATCTTTTCCTACAGACTGTTGTTGTATAACATAAAATAACATAAAATACATTAATTGTTTAGCCATTTGTTGATCATAACTTTTCTTGATTAATTATTCATGTGGAGAATTTTATCTTAACTACAGAGTAAAAAGCCCACACTCTTCAGCCGACATCCAGCTGATATGTAATTAGCAAATTTAGCAAAGCATTGCTAAATTTGCATGTATATTTTAATGAGAAGAGCACGTCTCTGCCCACCCCCATTAGCCATCCTTTGAGATGTCATTCTGTATAGTTGCCTGCATCGATTTGTGCAAACAGCAAGAGTTGGGTCCTTCAGAGCCGCTTTGCCACATCTTAGCAACGCATTCTGTCCACCTCCCTGGTCACATACTTCCATTTCAACATAAACCAGCTTCTTTCCACCCAAGGACCCCTTTTAAAAGCCCTTTCTGATACTTGGGGAAGACCCCAGGCCAATGCTTGAGAAACGTGGGTCTGAATAGGGCTTGCCCTACCCATTGTCCTATATCCCTCAGTATGTACACAGCTTTTACTCTGTGTTTTCATCCCCTTTAATTGCATCACCCCAGATGATCAATGCATCCTACCAATGACATCACCCAGCTCGGTTCACAGGGGCCTGATACAGGTGAGAGAAACGGGAGATCTGTTTGTGTCAAAATTTGTTGTGACACTGACTTCTGAACTCCTAAGCTCCATAACTTCTGACTGCCACACTTGTTTTTTTTATTTGCTGTAATTTTTGTTTGTTTATATTTATGTGTACCCTCATTACAGAACATGAGTACATGAGTAAAATAATAAAATTATGTAAAATACTGATGAAGTAATTCATCCACTCCAACTTTGAGGCATTTTCACTAAAAGTATACAGAAAAGCAAAAATCCATATAAAAAGCAAACAAAAAATATTTCTTCAGTTGCTGTCACAGTTGCTGAAACGCTTCAAAATACCAGATGCTTTTTTCCCAGCATTTCATTTCTCCAATTCATGGTACTTACTCAAATGTGGGCAAAATGCATAGCCACTGTGTGGATTGAGCAAGTTTTCTCTGTCCCTTACCCACTATGACTCGCTTTGTAGCAGATATGATTGGTTATAATAAGTGCCATCACTTACAACATTTTCCTCACCTTTGACCATTACACCAGTGAAAGATGAAGGAATGGGCAAAGTGTGCATTGTGGGGGCCCTTGGAGAGCCATTTCCTCACTAGTTGTAATTTACACAATGTTTTTCTAAGCCCTTGCCACATTACCATTTATCAAAGTGAACACTCAATTATCTTTTTGTTTACTTTAATAAGGAGGCTCCCAAGTGCTCGAGACTCAAGTACACATGTACACTATCAAACACTAGAAATATTGCCAAAACAGGAGTAATGATAATTTCCTATTCACTCACCGTAATTAAAACATTAGTAAGTATTTGCCTTTAACTAACCTAACTACTATGCAAATTCGAGTTATTGTTTGAGTTGAGAAACACAGAGATTGTGTCTCCTTTTTAGCTTATTGTCCAATGAAAGTTCACTTATGGAAATGTCGTTTAGAATGTGATGTGATGGTACAGTTTAATTTTAAGAGGTACTTATCTCAAAGTCAACATCTTACCTCTGTTTTTCATGACGCCACTTTTCGCCACCTTTATTAGTTGGTAGCCAGGCAACCTGAAGAGTGTGGCTTTAGCAAATAGATGGATATTGGATGCTGGGAGCCCAGGCTTGACTCGAGGCCCTGACCTTGACAACCATATTGGCTCCCTTTTCTCTTCCTGCTATGAAAGATGTCACTGATAAACGTTACCTTGTCTCGGCAGGTGTGACAATATGGAGAGGCTTGTGGCACTGATGCAGGTCACCAGCCTCACCCTGTTACCACCATTTATTTAAATAATTGTCCCCTAGATGGTGGCCAGTGAGAATGTAGCAGTCTTTGACCTGTGGATAAAAGAAATAATTACCTCCGAGACATGGTGTGCATACAGTAGTTCCACTATACTTTTACACAACAGGACGCCTGGAACATATCAATGCTCTTACCACCAGATGGCAGTAGTATAGGTACTCCTGCATAACGTTCCAAATGTCCCAGCAGTGAACTGCAACCTCTGGTGATGTCATTCCTAGTGTTTTCATTTTGGCACTCTGATAAAAAGTTATTTTAATCTAAAATTGATATATAATTTTTGGACACCTGTTTGCACCAGTGTCCATACATTTTGTGCAAATTTGAGAGGCCACAGCAGTGTATAGAGGTGTAGGTGTTGCCCTTTAATATTTTCAGATAACCATCAAAGAGTAGTTTTCATATGATGATGCCTATCTTTCTTTTAGGAGATGCCTGTGCAACACTTTACTCCTCTTTTGTCATCAATAACCCTATTTCAGTAGTATGTTTTACCTAAGAGAAGCATTCCTTATTTCAGAGGATCAAGGTGAGACGCTTCTCAGGAGAAAAAAATAAACACCTTTTGAGAGGTTTTTAATAAGGCTTTGTGCTTAAGAAGTCAGATAAACATATGCAGAGATAAACAGAAATATGGTAGGAATTGAACTTTAAAATCTATTTCCTATAAAAAATCACCACACATCTTCTAAGCCGGCGCTAAGCAAAAACCAAACATCTTCTAGAAACCACCACATTGACTGGACTGCCCAGGAAAGACATAGTTCTATTACATAGTTGGACAGATTGAGATTTTTATAATCTGTTATAATCTTAGCCTAAGTGTGTTCTGCTTTATTGAATCCCAAATGTTGATGGGACACCATTGAGTACTCATGTTTATACCCAGCAAAAAAACAACAAAAAAAGATGGCCAATTAAGGTTGCTTGAGTTCTCCTCATGCCCTTGACATTTTATTCTTCAATAGATATCATCTTATAAGGACACCTTTTCAATATTAAAGAAAGGGACGCAAATCTTATTCCCTTTCTAAATGGATTTCCATCTTCATTTGAAATTGTCATCTTGGCTGCTTTTGAGAAAAGTTTCACCTCCTCACAAAACATGCTAATTGCCCTCAAAGGCAGAGTATAAAGAGTATATTTACAGAATAATTATTTTGAAATTTGGCTGCCCATCTGTGGAGGGTATATTGAATTTTTTGCTCCTCTTTTCTTTTTTGGGATGTGTTAATTAAAAGGCTTCAGAAAACACAGATGGGTAACGTGTCTCTCCAGGGTGATGTAGGGTTCAAGGTGAGCCTTACAACCTCCTTAAAACCATGGTCTTCTGTGTTTTGTGTGTCTGTTTTACCTGGAGAAGAGCATAGAACAGTGAGTGAGAAAGAGAGAGTACACAATAATATCCATGTGCATATCGTGAAGAATGTAGAAGCTTTGGGTACGGCAACCGTATTCCATGCTCTAGTGCAAGAGAGCTCAATGGTCTACTAAGACACAATTTTCAGGAGCTAGTCACTGCACATATGAAAGCAACAACATTGTATCTAGCTTTAAAAACATACAAAAGTTGCAGACAGTTGTAAATCCCACTATACCAAGTTGATGTGATGAAAAATACTATTAGTAATAAATGGACAGAGTGAAACTGACATTAAAGCAAACGATCTTTAAGCTATTGTTAGCCACCAGCTGTTCAAAATACAACACTGACATTCAAATGCAACATCATCAATTTGTCAATTCATGAAAACATTTCCTATCTGCTGCCTCCAAACACAGTGTAATATTTTCACATAAAAAGTATACACATTTTCATGTGTACAGTTTTTAAAAGACTGCACCTTAAAGGAGAGTTTGGAGAGAGTATGCATCTTATATGTTAAAGAACTGTTTGTAAAGTGGGGTCCTCTCTATTGGCTTTGTTAATGAAACTGCCTTTAATGCTTGACATTACTGTTACAATGCCAATACATGTCCTTTATTATAAGTTGCTATTTTTGGTTGTTACATATTACAAATCATGATGCATTGGCGTGTGGTATACTTCCTGAAAGCTGAACCGGCCTATGACCATTTATTACAAGACAGTAGTGTCTCATAATGTTGGATAGAAATTTGGGGATTCTTGGATAGAAGATTTGGTGATGAAAATGAGTGTGAATGAGTCATGTCATGTACTGTTGGTGAAGCTAATCCTTGCCTACACTCTGAAGATCTTCACCCATCTCAGGTAAATGTGTCTTGATTTGGCCTCAACTGGACTTACATACAAGAGGGTCACAGAAAAAAAAGATGATGGATCTGGGAATGTCTGTTGCATCCAAAAACAATTATGGTTAACTCTTAGTTTTGGATTCTGTTATACCCAACATTTTATTCTAAACAGAACTCAAAAACCCTCGAAACACTACAATATTTTACCACTTTTACATTTTCAACACTATCACATACACACTTCCGATTTCAGAGGCTAGCAAATGTTTCATTAATCATTTTTCTGCTCTACACTTTCAAACACAAATTGATTATCTGAGCAATGTTAGCAAAACATTTCAATTAAGCATAACCAAGGTAATGTAACAAAGCAACAATATAAGATGTGTATAACATACACGTTATATAATATTCATTAATAATGACAGGATTGGCTATTGGTATGCTTTACCACATTTTGAAAAGCTCTCGGGTTCATTTTCCTCTTTTCCTCTAGTTTACTTATATCTGTTGCCTTTATGCTCATCTTGCATATTAGAGTTACTTTAAACCCCAGAGTGTCAGAGATTCACAAATCAATTAACAAATAAATCAGGCACTTTTGTTTGGCACATTTCTCTCTGAACAATTACTTGATGACTCTCTGCAGTGCAGAATTCCTATTCATGTGACCTGGAATCTTCAGACACTATTAACGGGATGGTTTTAAATGCGTTTTAGAGAACAGAATATAAAAAGCACATTTTTAGTAAAGTGCACTGGCCATTACAACCTGCCAAAAGAAAAGAGTGAACAACTTCCAATGAGAGAATCTTCGTTTGTTATAAGAATGCATGAGGCTGCCCTGGTGTTAATTAAACATTTTTCCCAAAAATGCACCCTTCGCTAAGAACGAATGAAGCTCTCGGATACATTTGTGTCTGGAGAAGCATTCTCTGTTTGAGCGACCTTCCTTGAGTGGTTGATATATCAGAACTTGAACTGATAGATAAAAAAAATGGCATACCATTGGTGTCTTTATGTGCTCGTCCAGCTCATTTGAAGTGTTCCAGTCAGCAGGTTTGGCAAGGGATACATCTTAATAGCCTGACCACAAGGGTCTATCATCTCTATTCTTGCTCTGAAGGTCTTTAAGGGAGCCCTCTGAGTGTTCATAAAAGAACTGTCCACACAAATTCTCAACAGGATGAGTGGAAAGGATTTTTGTAGCTTCATGAATACATTGCTTGTCTAACCAGCTACATTAGATTAATATGGAACCTGAATGCAGCCATGAGGCAAATTTATTTGTGTGTATTCGTCACATCGTGTCGTTGCTTTCAAGAGCAATTTAGCTAATCTTGGTCTTTTACTCGTAAAGTGGTGGCCAACAAAAAACAACAGTAATGTGTTTCTCTATTGATGCTTGCACCCTCAGTATCCAACGTCATTGTAAGGATGCAAGAACTAGTAGCTTCCCACTATAAAATATCTGAGACTCCTCTTCAGTCGTCGGTCAGATAAGAGAGAGGATAGGTTTTCAAAACACTTCACAATCATCCTTCTGTTGGATGGTTGCTGTTATAAAAATAAACTACACTTCCTTAAAAAAATAATAGTTATATATTAAACATAAAAGACAAACATATAAATATGATTTATATATCTTTTAAACACAAATGTATATAAAAATCAAATGACAAAACCAAATTGTAATGTTTCTCTATTCATATTAGTGTCCATGACTACAGACCATAAAGTGGCACGCATTATATATATATATTTTATAACAGAATATATAGGATATAGTGAATAATAAAGGATATAGGCAAATTCAGGCTCCCTTTGAAAATGTTACATTATTTAGCGACTTGTCAAAAACGTTTGAAAAGAACTAGAACCAACACAAAGTTACACGCAAAGAATTGTAGCATTTTTTTTAATCTACTAATATTTGGAAATAATTTATAAAAACACATTTGCTGCTGTCATATCGGAAATGTACCTTCACAAGACGCTTTAAAGTATTTGCTTTGAGATAAAAGTAATCGAATTTGAACGATCTGCCGTCACACCTGTGTTCAGTAGACCTAATCTGACCTTGGATATAACAGATGCACCAGGGTATCATAAGTAAACGGGGCTTTCACCCACAGTACATGCCGCATCTGGTGTTGTAGCCGTGCAGCCTCATGGCAACCAAACGATTTATTGTCGTTCTTCTGGCAGAGGCATTTTTGGCCTTTATTTGCATGCTATTTGATATAATAAACAGCTCTGAACAAGCCATACAGCCTAAGGGTCTAGAAACGACACATAAGTCAGCAATACCACGTAGATAGTATAGCATGACTTGGTGAAGACGGATTAGCTAAAAGCTCTCTTATGAGCCAACCGTGTTTGCTCTCTTGACCAATTTATTGCCGATGAACATATGGCCAATATTTTGTCCCACGTCATTGCTGGAGAAAAACAAACATCGTGCAATGTTAGTAGCACAGCTAAGGAAGAAGCACTTCGCCAGCTATGCAAACGCACTTGGACAATATCAGAAGAGAAGTGCTTGCTCTCCAGGTATATAAAGCGCATGAGGCTTATCGGTGCGTGCACGCCTGACTTTCATTTGGAGATATCTTATTAACCGCGTGGTGTTTTAACGCAAGTTGCACCTACCCTCTTCAGTCATCCGCCAGGTGAGCATTTAATACTATCACTCGACCTCTCCACGCACAGTGATGTAGGTGGGTGCGCAAAAACATTTGTGGGCGCGCTCGCTTGTGCTGTGCGCACGCGAGCCTGCTCACGAGAGCTATTTAAAGAAAGACTATTCTTGTTGTTGTTTTTTTTGCTCGGTGCAGTCCTTCCCTCGCACTGGCGTGGGAAATGGAAGAACAGTCTCGAAAGGTTAAGGAGGTGGTTACAAAAACTGTAAAATAACACTGGCTATTAACGTTTTGTTTTACTTAAAAATAATTATATTCTTTACAATACTAGTAATAATAATAAATACTACTAATTATAACTACTAATACTATATAATAAATAATATAATTATCGCCGTCACGCTTCTTGTTTATGTGTTGCTTGTTTGTTGCTGCTGTTTCAATCATCATTTTATTAGCATTTTTAGATTAGTTAGTTAGGTATAAACGCCGTTTTATTTCGGGTATTGCGCATACGCTCCGGTAGAGTTCGCCCGAGTATCAAGAATATTGACTCCCGTATCCACCATCACCCTCTGTGTAAAACATCTGACCTGATGCCAGTGTAATTTATTTAGTGCCAAAAAAATTCGCTATGAAATACGTGGTATTTCTAAACCCACATGTACAAGAGGCTGGAACCGTTTATTTCAATTAATCCATCATTAATTTTAAACAGGACGCAAACATAGAGGAAATCCCAGTGGACATTGAGATATCGGGAAAGACGTGATTAAAATGATAATCCTTAAACAAGTTTGTTTTGGGGACACTGATTACGGTGCCAGGATGCTGAATTTAGCACTATGCGGCATGAAATTCACCTTTACAAATAAACTGGTAGTTAAATAAAGGCATGTCCCTGGGCCATAGGCACCGGGTTAATCTCGTTGTGACATGCTTAATCATTAGAGACTATGAGACGAATAAAGACGCAGCGTTTGCCCTGCAGTGATGAGAATCAGACCAGCTCCAAACATTCTGTGCTGCGGGGCATTTTCCTGGGGCAGTAGCTCAGTCTCACAAACCACCAAACTTATTTTTATACCAACATTGCGCTTTTATGGTTTTCTAATCACAGGGGAGAGGCGTGAAATCGCTCGTCACTTTATTTGTCATAAGCACCTACAGGGAAACAGGGTTACATTTATCAAAGCTTAACTGCTCGCCCAAGGCAGTGGAACACGCTGAAATTCGTCGATTAAAGCAAGAAACGACCAACGTTGTTATACATAATCCCCTGGCATTTAGGCCAACGTTTAGCTGGAGGATTCTCCGTTTAATAAAGCGTGTAAATATTTTGTACGTTACTAATAATAGTTGCCACAAAATTCAGCCTTTTTTAAATTAATTTACGGATATTGTACTGGACACCGTATTTTATTTTCATATTATGAAACATTGTATTTAAAAATATATTTTGTGTATTAAATGGTTTTTTTTTGCTTTTTTCTTCCTTGATATACCTAATCATTGTATTTAACGTTTTGTAGCAATCCACAATTTATTGGGGATTTGTTTTCATTAGCCTATATTTTAACAGCACCCAATCATTTTCAGATTAAAATGTAACATTTTATCAATTAGATCACGGGAATATTCGCTCCCTTTTTAAACAAAATATTGAACATGATGCTTAATACTAGATTTTGTTTTCATTAATTTGCCTTTTTTGTAACTTACTTAATAATTGAACACTGCTCAAATTGTAATAACTATTATTGTTATTATTATTGTTCTGTAAAAGTATTTTTATTTATAGTTGTTGTACAGTTAATGTTGTTGTTGCTGCTGCTGTTCTTAAAAAATACATACGACTGTTCTATTAGAGTACCGTTACCATCTTTTGGTGCTGATTAATCTGACAGTATTTTTTAATTCCCCTAAAACAACCTGACACTAGTTCTAACAGTAATCATGAAGGGGACTTCAAGTACGGGTATATATATATATATATATATATATATATATATACAAATATATTTGACAGCTAGTGCGCAGTGAACACTAATATGGATTTACACTAGCTAAGTTAAGCATAACTTGTGCAGTGAAATAGTGTCGCTCCGGTTTTTAGTCCAAGTGTATAAAAACGAATGATCTATTTGAGCTACCTGCAAAAGTAAACAGGTAAACAGAAGGAAATGGCTCTTGAAGTGAAGTATAGCCACTCAACACGTGCACATTTACTTCTCTTTGCCGAACTCCTTGGTTCAATTGTTCAAACACATTCGCTGACCACTGACTAGTTCTGTCCTCGATTGCGATATGTGTTCTTCCAGTTACGTGAGAAAACACCATGACAATCATAAATTAATTCAAAATCTATTTTACTTACCAGTTTTATTATGTGTGTTGGAAATACAGAAATCGGTTGCATTTTTCCGGAATAAAAAGCATAATGCTAAGTGTTTATATTGTGTCTGGAGAATCGGTGCCTAGGTTGTCGTGATTTATCATTTCATAGTTGGTTATCATTCCAGCGATGGGTTCAGTGTCTGTTGGGGGAATGGCCTTGCGAAAAGCGTGTTTGTCTTTGCTCCAGACCCAATGCTCCCATTGTCGGTTTTTTCTGTGGTCGCTTGATTTTTTTGCAAGTACGAGTCTGGTAAAGTACCTGTCAGGTAATATGTTACAGAACTTACTGTAAAGGAAGAAATACACTCGTGCGTTTTGGACTCCTAGTAAAATAATCCTTATTTTCTAAACCAACTAGAATCTTACTAGGTTTTTTAAACATTTCATAGGCAGAAAAAATTAAATAGCCAAGAAAGCAGCCAAACTGCTCATTTTAACTACATATTAGGTATATTAGTATTAAATAAAGTCATGATGATTATTTTTTTTTTGTTTTTAAATATATATTTTAAATTGTATACCATTTGACCAATCTTTCTGTGAGCGTTTATGAGTATGAATGCGTGCGTGTGAGACAGAGGAAAACGTGCGAAGTATAGAGTGTGTGTGTGAGAGAGAGAAAGAAAGAGAGAGAGCGATGAAGGACTTTCCTTGATATTGTGAAGGGGTACAGAAATGAATGAAGAGATAGTCCATTGAATGCGGTGAATGCCATGACAACTAGGAACAACCTCAGATTTATTCCAAACAGTTAGAACGTATTGTACAGGGGCGTCAATCACCTATTATTTTGGCTCTTAAATAAATGCAAAAACTACGGCTGGACAAAGGCTTCCAACAGGAGCCGGACATTTGTCTACATTTCCCCCATTGTCTGCAGCTTAGCAATCGGTTTGTATTTGTGTTTGCCCGGGTTCGACCACCCAGGATGAGCTGAGACTGGCTAGAAACGTGCAACATTGTCACCCACATCACATACTAGATAGACACAGAGGCAAGAAAGAAAAGATAGGACAGACTAGATGGAACTAGATGGAAAATGCACAACAATGCTTCATTTCTCTCTGCAAAACAACGAACGAGAGAAGCAATGAGAATATAAAATTCAGAAAGCTGAAAGAAAAAGACTCCTTTTTTGTTGACTCAAGACTCATTTTTGTTTATATAATTTAAATGTATCATAGTCCCTTTAGATTTTCTTTGAAATAATAACAATAAAAAATTCAACTTGTTGTTTGTTTGTTTTCTTATAACGGAAAAGAAAAAACATTTCCGTTTAAAAAAAGGGAAATAAATAAGACATTTTAACAAACCGCAATGATTATGAAATAGTAAGACCAATATCGATTACCGTCATCATCAACAAAAACAACGTCATTACAATTTCCTTCTTGATGTCTTAATCATGTCCAGTGAACACTCTTCTCCTTAATCCCGAACCAAAATATTGACCGACATAAATTAGTCGTTGGCCACTAGAGGCAGTTTCGTTGCTTTTCAAGGAGATATTTGTTTATACCTTTGGACAATAGATAATGGAGACGATGGAGATCCTTACAAATTAAAGTCAAAGTCCAAACAGTACTATCAGGGGTTAATTTATTTATGGTCTTGTAAGTTATATCATATGAATAGAATATTTTATTCATAGGTTTTGTCCTGAAGGCCTATGATGTGTATAAAGCTACTTGTAGGTTCTTTGTATGTAAATAGGGTGTAAAAGGGCCCTCCCCATTTTTGTAATTAATTGACACGTTATACCACTCATCATGTTCTGAAGCACCAATGGTATAGGCTAGGATCTCTGCAAAACCCACAATTTTACATCGGCAAACACTGTCTTCATCCACTTGACACCCAAGACCCGCCCACACGTGGCCAGCCTTTTTCGTTTTTAATGCTTTTTCACTGCAGGTTCATGTGTTGAGACCAACCTTATATGGACTGATCAGTCTGGTAATGGCTTATTTCCCCCTTACATCCAGCAGTACTGCGATATCCATGAGCTAGATATAGCACTTCAGTCACTTTGGCATTCTTCCTGGACTTACAGAACTGATTTCTCCGTTACTTTTCTCTAGGCAACGGCACCGAGCCTCATGCGTCGACTTCACTTGTCGCTGAAACGGTACTGATCTTATATTCTCCACGTCTCATCCGTGTTTTTTGTATCTCAAATAGAGGATAGCCACGCTGGTGCGGCAACTTTACTGCATCGAATCCCTTTTGATGAAACATGTCGTTGACCAACACAAAGACGGGCTTTTCAGTGAAGGACATTTTGGACCTCCCTGACACTAACGACGAAGAAGGATCTATCACCGGGACTGAGGATGATACGGAGGGCTCTGAGGCGACCAAAACGCCTGGGGTGTTAGTGCAAAGTCCTTTAGAGAACGTTCAGAATCTGTCTTTAAAAAATCCATTCTACGATAATAGCGACAATCCTTATACCAGATGGCTCGCAGCCACGGACAGCATCCAATACTCATGTAAGCAAACCTAATACATCCACAAAAAGTTAAAACTCTGATTTATACCAATCGCCAAATCATAAATATTTGGTTCTGAAATCACTTAACAAAATCTTTCCCCCCTGATATTATGGTAGATTAACGTAGACACATAATTTTACTTGCTAAACTTACACTATTTTTCTACAACGTTTTGACTGTTGAGCTTGTTTTTAAGGCATACTCTATAATGTGTGTCTGGATCAGAAGTGTGACATTAATTATAGTTACATTACTATTTAACACTAATTTCTGTACACAGATAGTCTGACAATTCTCTAGATAGTTCCTAGAAGCTTTATAAAAAAAGGTTAAATCGGCTGAGGCAAACCATTTCGATGTAGGTGTTAATATAAGAGATTATATTTCTCCCAGCAGATTAAAAACATAAATTTATTAAACATGTATTTCTATTTTTTAGTCTATATCTAGCTACCATTATATATATATATATATATATATATATATATTTATATATAAATAAACCTTAATGGCCTGCAAATTACATTTAATTTTTCTTAGTTCAAGCGTTAAAAAATTCAGTTGTTGTCTTTATATTTATGCATAATTGTTATTATTTTACCAGTGCACGGTTTATCTGCAAACTCTCAAGACTCGTCTGCAAAATCCCCGGAACCTTCAGCAGACGAATCGCCGGACAACGAAAAGGAAACGTCGAGCAACGGCAGTGACTCTGGTAAGAAGCGCAAAAGGAGGGTGCTCTTCTCCAAGGCACAAACTTACGAACTCGAGCGCCGGTTTAGGCAACAGAGATATCTTTCAGCGCCAGAGAGGGAGCATCTCGCTAGTTTGATCCGCCTGACACCAACTCAAGTGAAAATCTGGTTCCAGAACCACCGGTACAAAATGAAGAGAGCACGGGCCGAGAAAGGTATGGAAGTGACCCATCTCCCTTCTCCTAGGCGGGTGGCCGTGCCTGTGTTAGTTAGAGATGGCAAACCCTGTCACACGCTTAAAGCTCAGGACTTGGCAGCCACTTTTCAGGCTGGAATTCCGTTCTCCGCCTATAGCGCCCAGTCTCTCCAGCACATACAATATAACGCGCATTACAGCGCCGCCACCACACCACAGTTCCCCACAGCACACCACTTGGTGCAAACGCAACAGTGGACTTGGTAAACAAATACTGACTTGACCATGATAGGGAGCTTTTCAAACAAAAACACAAGACTTTAAATTTTTGCAGATTGACCCATTCTCACTAATTTACTTTGAGAATTGACGTGTGCGCCATGTTTACATGTTTTCGTTAAGAAAACTGGATTAAACCTCTCCTCACCTTACGAATGTTAAAGCTCTTGTGAAATTTTGTAAAGTATGTTTGTGTGTTGTAGAAATGTTTTCATTTTGTCCTTCGTGTTTAAAGCACGTGTGAAACCACTTTATGATTATATAAAGTTTTATTTCTTTCTTTTACAATAGACGAAATATATTTATGGCCATGAATAAACATTGGCAACCTTTACCTTATTTTATTGGTTTGTTTTTTATGTAAATATTTTGTGATAACTGTTTGCAATATTATGTTTGGCCGTTCATTAAGCCATTGCCTAAATATTGACGATATTTAGGGAAACAATAAAGCATCAATTGTCGATAGATATCCCTCCCGGTAATTTCAAGAAGAACGCGCGCTGATGGAATTACCCAATTCTTTTTGTTAAAACTTTTAATAAAATGATGTGTTTAAGAAATTCCGATTTGTTTTGAATTTGGTTTCAATGATCGGGCTGATATATATAATTATGTTTGCGCAACCGTTTTTCCGCTATTTACATTTTTACTCGCTTCATCTGCAAACACAGCTGGCTTTAGTTTTCTGAATTTATCTGTACAGGCACTTAAGCAATAAGAAGGTTAAAGTCACTTGTGAAATGGGTAAAAATCCACTCACTTCATATAAGTGGGCTTCTTCAGCTAAGCAGCCTTTCATTCAAACGTTTCTCCTTTTCAGGCACCGCGTCTAACATTTCGGGTGGTAAAATGGCACCTTTAAAATAGAAAACACGCATGACGAACGTATGTTATAGTAATCGTTTCTAATGCGGAAATTAATTCTGAAAATATTTTTATATTTAAAGAAACTACGATGCGCTTTGCCACCGTCTATATTAAATTGTTATTTGGTTATTTGCTTACACTGCGTCCGTATATATGTGACTATATTTTTCACATCAATTTCAGTTAAGAAAAAAATTCATGGCCTTAAACAGGGATACAAAATTACTTGTAGTCAATATGCAACGGCTTGTATCAATCAATACCAATTTTGTATGTATCAATTTCTTTGGGTAAATACAACGGTTTCAGATCGGAATTGGTTTGGTTTTCAAATATATTTTTAAAAGCAGATATTAGGGCAACTCTCGCTTTGACCTACCAAACCCTGTGGTAATTATTTACAGAAATACTTTAAAGCGACTTTCTCCCCATGTTATAATATTCTACAGTTGGTTTCATTTAAACAAAATATGATGCTTAAGATGTTTTTAAATAGTTAGAATAATTAATATTTAATAGTTTGGTGTCTGATGCATAGCTGTTATTTTTAGCAAACAGAAGGGCCTTTGAAAGTGATTGATTTGTGCACCTGTTATCGGCAATAAACGCTCATTTTTGGTGTCTTCAATATGTTATCTCATAATGCGTCAGGAAGTGACAGGGAGATGTCTAACGCTTTCACACAATTTTCCCTTATTTATCGATGATGATGATAATGATTATTATTACTATTGTATGTGCTTGTCTAAACCGCCCCAATGGGCGTTAATGGAAACCTTGAACGCAGTTGCGCGGGACCCATGGTCAACAATGCGCCGAAGCACTTTTGAACAGTCTATAGTTGTACAATATACAGTACATGACACAAAAAGCCAACAAAAGCTTAGGGTCGGTTGTTGAGAATGTTAGAGGCGTGCATATTAACAGGGGGATGTATCTGCGGTTGGAGAGAGAGAGTCTGAGTTTCTTGGTGCTATTCAGTTCCTTAATCTAGATCAGTGCATCTCTGAGTCAGGGAGATATATCCTTGTTTTTTGTGGCGCCTGTCAGTTGGTGCCATTGTGATGCTTGTTGTACACGTTGTATTCCATATGGACATCTGGGCCCGCAAAAAGAGAAAGGAATCCCTCACAAAACCTAAATTGTCCCATGCTTTCAAACGCAGCATTGTTGTCTCTCAAAGAAAAACGAATTAAAAATTCGTGCTAAATTCTGGAAAAGAAGGCAAACCCATTCACAGATAACAGGGTTTCCTTTTTTCTTGATATAGCAATGCTAACAACAGTTCTCTTATTCCTTTAATTCCCCTCTTCTGGACGTTGAAAGGGCACGATTATGGTCTGCTCTATAAAGTCTGTTGCGTTAGAACTGCAAAAATATTTAAATAGATGCTGTCTTATTTAAAAGAGAAAGGCTGTTCGTGTTGATCTTTGTTTTCTATCTGTCTGTCTGTC
>JAZGTJ010007144.1:5418-23446 GCA_036877575.1 Botia almorhae
TTTCTCCCATATTGAACACTCGTCCCAGCTAACACGAAATGTTCCCAGAACGTTGGCTAATGTTCTCTCATAAGTTCTCTTAAAGTTACCAAAAACACTCTTACGTTAGTAACATTAGTAGAATTTTTTAACAGTATATAACATATATATCAAAAATGTACTGCTAAATAGTTAAGGGAACGTTTAAAAAAGTTACAGAATTAAAAAAAAAATTGAATAACGTTCTTATAACCAAGCAATAACATTAATACAACGTCAAAAATGGCCCTTTTTGAACGCTCCTAGACTTTCAGAATAACGTTTAAACGTTTTGGTTACCTAACGAAAACGTTAGGGAAACGTTCTTACAACCTAAAAGGGTTAGCCAGGATCCAATGAAAAGCACAAATTTACTTTGTTGCCCGATGCTGTAGCTGGGATACTGCGCCCCTCTCGGCTGGATGTAGGAGGACTTGAAGGTGGGAAGGACGAAAGGAACCTCCCGGCCATCCGGAGGCAGTTTGGACAGCAGATAGTCCTCTGATACCCCGACACTCTTCACATTAGACTCCAGCGTTAATTTGTGGAGAGGCCGAACCTTAATTACTGAAAACACACGAATTAATAGTTTCAGACAGAACAGAACTGAATATGTACGATAACTGTTTATAATGTATGTGTATATGTGGGGTTGCATTATGGAAACAATAGAGAGAGAGAGAGAGAGAGACTTACTCTGAGTTTCTGGTTCTTTCTCTTTGGCCATAAACTTCCTGCAGCAGTTTTTGATACATTCCGTCATGTTGTAAACCTACACAAAAACATCGCAAAACAATCAATTATTTTGTCTAAACAGAAACATTATTAAAATACGTATTGATACTAAATACTAAAATCAATTATACTTCCAATCAAAAGTCAAAGGCTATACGTTTAATTTAACATTAGGAATGTTCTTAACATTTTAATGATAAAAATGTATTAATTGATTATCAAGGAAATCATTAAACGCCATTCATGTCTTGTCGTAAGTTTTTTGCATTAGGAGAGTGAGGAGCAAATAATGCTGTCCGTACCTGTCCTGTTGCCCGTGCGGAGCGCACTAAGCGCACTAATAGCGCACTGAGCTAGTGTACAGCAGGTGAGTCTAAAAGCCTCTGATGAGTGAAAACTTTTGCCTCTGTTTGGGTCATAGTGTCCGCCGAGTTACAACTTAGTTTCTCAGCAGACTCAAAATAGTACATTTGAAAATCTAAACAGTACATTTGACAAAATACAGGGATGAAAATTAAATTTAAATATAGGTTTTTATTATCTTATATACTGTAATTTTACTATTTAACATTTTATTTTATAGCCTCAGTCCATAGCTTAAGCCTCTCTACCTCTCTCTCTGGTCGAAAAGGAAAGTGGCAAGTTATTTACAGAGTTATTTATTCAACATATTTAAATTCTAAACAAGTGATGCAGGAACAAGCTACAAATGAACAAGCACCCACATACGCAATATAGTAGCCGGATCTTCTTCCTAAATCATTAATATAAACACAGGGGAAACAGGGATGAAGTAATCAGAGGTAATCATTTTAAACACTGATTATTATGTACATGCTCAATGTCAATTTTTAACCCAAAAAAATTACAGATCGCAGTGTGCAATGGATTCCCTTTAGGAGTTTTCTCTAATGCACTAAATAAACACACAAACCAAAAAAAATTCAGGTCATCAAATCTGCATTTATTGACTGACCAGGCTCTCTTAAGCTGTCATATAAAAATAAAACAGATACAGATCAATTTTGCACAGATGCAATGGCAAGAAAACGCAGCCAGAAGAATTATGCAGGACTCCCCCGTGGAAACAGTTGCTGAATGTGTGCTGCAGGCAAGCTCCAGGTCGAGTTATTTAGATCATCTTAAAAACATGTATTTGTAGCATGTGCAGGCTTGGCAGCTCTCTTGCCGCTTGGAGTCTGCAAACATTGGCGCTCAAACACGTACGTTTGCAGTGGGAAAACGTGACACAAAAATATGGGCAAACAAATTCAGCGTTACAGAAAAACAGAAAACTCAGGACTTCCAATTTATTGATTGCATAGAGAAAAACACAACAGCAAACACAAACTCACAAGATCAAATAAACACAACATAAATATTCTCCTGTGTATGGGTACATGCGTGTGACTGTGGAATACAACAACAGCCAGGCAGCCTAATCGAAAATCTGCAACTGGAAATATCAAAGATATTTCTTTGTGATTGATACAAAGAGGCCCTGAACAACACAACAAAACATGAGGGACTGAAGCTGCCTGACGGGTAGTGCAGTAACAGAAGTCCATGACGGAGGTATGGAGCCATGAAGAGGTGAGAGGTCAGAGGTTCGAATTCGTGACACCTCAGAATGGATGTTCAGAGACAAATATTGTGAGACGGATGATGGAGCTGCCCCGGAAGTTGATGACGTTGTTAACGGTAACCATCTCTAGGTCCAGAACAATCGTCTTTGGTCCTTTAATGGGTCTGGCCAGAACCAATGTTGCACTGATGTTGCTGGTTTGCTATAGTGGAGAGAAAGTATAGGGCAAACAGAAAGAGAGCGAGAGAGAGTGAGAGAGAGAGAGAGAGAAAGTAAACATAAAACAAATCCATCTTTAATAAGGAAAACATTTCACTTCACGGTTGTAATTACAGTAAAAAAACTTTGTTTATTAATTAGTGCCGATTGTGTCTTTTTTCCCCTATTACAGAAAAATCTTTGTTTGCTCACACTTGGACAAATGAAGTGCAAACATGCCCCAAACATTTAACTTTTCTTTGATTTCCAACAGTTACTCATTAGCTCAGGGATTTGCTGCACCAATAAAGACTTCGTGGTTTTGCATCCACAGTCATTCCGCTCTGATCGTACCTACAGCTCCCCCTAGCGGCTCTATTGATACAGACGCAATGAATTTACAGTTCACCCAAAACCTTTAATTAAAGCATTAGCCAAAAAAAACCTGCAAAGCATTAAAGCATTAGTCAATAGTGAAAACTGCGGTACACCTGCACAAAAAGCCATGATGTATGCTAAACCAAATGAAATCTCAGTGGAATAACAGATACAGAGACAGTCTCCCATTTACCCGCATGTAAAACTCTCTCCCCTCGTTGCCAGACTTGATCTGGAAGATGTAGAACGCTCCGGGATAGCGCGTGGTGGCCTGCATCTGGAATATATCGGCAGGAACGCTGCGGCCAGAGGACAAATCCATGTGTCGATACAGAACAGTGAAGGGTCTGTCCCGACAGGCAGGGTTCTCCGCGGAACACATACACTGACTGAGAGACGGACATTGAGTGACGTTATGAACACGACACGTCTGTTTTGATTACATCAATAATTCAAATGGCTGATATTATGAACTCACTTATCACTGAGCGCTATGTAGGGTGGGTCACATCTCAGAGGGTTCAGACACGTGTAACCTCCCTGGAAATTAAAACACACTTGTGCTGTGGTACAAGTGCTGTTGCCGGACTCACATTCATTGAGATCTTAAAAATCAAACACAAGCGGAAGTAAGATTATCAAAACAAAAGACGCTCATTGTGCGGTACAGATGAAATACGGTTAGTTTAAGAGATGATGCGATCAGATCATATTATCTTCAGATCACATGACCAGGCAGTTTTCCCTCCATGATAAACTTTTTTGATAGCAGAATAAATTAATCACAGGTGACACAAACAGCTGCAAACTGTTTTTGGGTATTTCCACAATGACATCAGCAAATGGTGTGACTGTGATACTGCATCCATTAAAACTGGTTTACGTTTAAACGCGTAAGTTCATGCTGTATCATCCAGCGTGACGTAAACAAAAAATACCTTTGAAGAAAAATCATAAAATCAAACATGCTTTAACAAAATCAAATAAAAACCAGCACAGTTAAATACCAGCCACACAAAGTAAAAATATCCTGATACCTTCGCAGGTTCTTCCGTCCTCATATAAGTAATATCCAGGCGGACACACACAGGAGTAAGATCCGGGAGCGTTAATACACGTGTGCTGACACAGGAAGTCTGAGAAACTGCACTCGTCCAGATCTGAAACCAACAGAGATGAAGATGAGAGACACACATCAGACTGTTCTAGAAAAGCTGACTGGCCGGGGCACTGAGGAGTAACTATGCAGCTGATCTAGAGACACTCTTAGTTTTCTCTCCTGCTTTTGTATTGTTCCCTCCAAACATTCCTTGCTCCCCTCCCTGATTACCATTACAGGTGGTCCCATCAGAGGCGAGCTCGAACCCTTCGTCACAGGTGCACATGAACGAACCATATGTGTTCAAACAGCCGTGAGCGCAGCGGTCTGTTCCACACTCATCCACATCTGGCAAGAGAGTGAGGAAAAAGAGAGAGAGAGAGAGCAAGGATGGAAGATGACAGTAGGTGGGTCTAGTCTTAGCACCGGTTAATAACTGCTAAGCCATAATGTTCAGATGAACATGAGGAGGGGCTTGTGTGTTTGAGCACCTTGGCACGTCCTGCTGTCACTGTTGATGAGGTATCCAGGGCTACAGGAACAGGAGTACGAGCCGGGGAGGTTAGCGCACAGCTGCTGGCAGTAACCATAGCGACACTCATCGATGTCTAAAGAAAGATGAGCGCTGATTACGCACGGCAACGACTGGATTACTGAATCATTCCATGTTAAAAACAACAATGATTACACCACTTTCTGCTTCATAACATAAACGAACTGAATTACATAATGTCATATGACAGCAAACATGCAACACTAAACTGTTAAATAGCAAAAACTGAATTACTGCGTCATTTAAAGATCAAACTAAATTACCCCATAATTATATACTTCTTAAACAGTGATAAAACAACTGGATTATTACAGTAATTACTGACGAGGACTCGACATAAGGACTGCGGTACTTAAAACATGAAACCAGGCATTAGTCATAGCTCTGACTCTTACCTTGACACTGTCCACTCACCAGCCAGTAGCCCTCAGTACACGAGCAGGTGTATCCACCAGCTGTATTTATACACACCTGAGTCGGGTTACACTGGTGTGACTCAGCCTCACATTCATCAACATCTGAAAAAAGCAGTTTATAGGTAAACGACACGTACCGTGTAATCATGGCATATTATATAAGTACAGTATTGACGTGGAACCCATAATATTAGGTGATCTCCTTATAATAATTATTATTATTATTAAAGGAAACAGATATTTTTACACGTGTAAGTTCTTCTGACAGCACCATGTTTTCACCACTGTCCACTCCAGGAACTCACCTGACACCGTCCGGCTGTGAGATCAACATTCTGTTTACAATATTATCAGACCGTTCATGCAGTGATAATAATTTGTCCTATTGATGCAGCTGTGTGAATGCTGTATGTCCACCTCCAGCATCCCTTTATCATGACAGACGTTCAGAAATCACAGACGTTCAGAAATCACAGACGTTCAGAAATCACAGACCGTTCAGAAATCACAGACGTTCAGAAATCACAGACGTTCAGAAATCACAGACGTTCAGAACCCACCGACGGCGTGACGCAGGCGTTTGCATGCACAGATGTTCCTAACACAGCTTAACTGTGTTCTGACTACACCAGCTGGACGACTGTGATACTAAATGCGTCCCTGAAGTCATAAATCACACAATCACATCTGTACGTCTTACACAAATAAGCAGATTTACACAACGCTGTTCCTCAACTGGAATGTATTTCTCCCTGTTTCCACTCACTCGCAGTGATTATCGGCACAATTCCTTATGAGGACATTATATCCCCTAAAATTCCCAAACAAGCACTCTTGGTTCTCAGACTATGAAGTCAGATGTTTGAAAAGAAAGCAAACGGTACTATATAAAAGCGCTGAGTTCACCCTGGGCCGAGGGGGGGACCATGATACGTTTCTTTTGTTCATTGTGAGAGTGTGGTTACAATGATGCACTGATTCCTGGCAATGGAGCTGTAGTTAAATCAATTACCTGTTAGCATTGAATCAAGACACTTCATTGTAAACCTATCAGATCAGTGCATTACATCTACTGTACCTGGAACCTACAACCAATGGGTTAGCAGTCCGTATTATTAACTATTACACTGCCTGTTTCTCATGGATGTTTTATAAGATAAGAGCCGCTTAGTGCCAGGTCTGCTGACAGCCCCCGCTGGGCCTTAGAGAGTAAGAGCATCTGGATTACATGTGTACAGTCACAGGCACACTGGTCCGAACCCAACCGGGGCATTCTGGGAATGCCAGCGTTTTTGGGATCGGATCTGATCCGGCAACAAAAGGCGATTGTTCAGCTAACTTTGTACATGATTTCAATGAGGATTAGAGAAAATATGGCGTGTAAAAAAGACAGATAAAGGAGTGAGATCAGATAATAAGTCACAGTTCACTAACAAAGATCTCAAGGAGATCATATACAAGAGGTTTGCTAAGGTCATTACACACAATCTTCAATGCGGAGATATCTAATACCCTGTAAGTAAACCCAGACCCCTGCAGCACTCTGCAGGCGTATGGTAAGAGATTCTGAATTCTGTGGAATTAACAGGTCCAGTCCTGCAAAGATTTTACAGATTTCCTGTGAGCCATCAGTTAATGCGAAGCATAGATGTCCTATAACAGCACAACTAAGTTCACACACAGCAGTGCTACTGTCCAAACTTTGCAGGTGTGTAAAACCTGATTAATCCGCTTAAACAGGCTGTGGTTAATCCAGGGCCAAGAATCTTTCACCAGCTCACACCTTTTGCTTCTATATTCACATCTTCATACCAAAGATTTAATGCTTGCAATCTTTTGGATTCAGTTTGCCTGGGTCATTAGATTACCTGCATGCCACGGTATTAACACAGTTTTCTGTGGAATGTCTACTACAAGACGTCAGCCATGGTGAGAGTCTATTTGAGAGGAAAATACTGTCCAAATTTTCATAAAAAGTACTTAAACTTATTCTCAATTGAGCATTTGAAACTGACAATTAACCAACCACGGCGAGATCACCAACAAAGATATAAAAAATGTATAAACATATATAGCCCATCTAGTGATTGCTACCAGAATGTGACGAGACTTTTAACCAGCATTAACAAAATGTCTTGCTGGAAAAGATCAGCTACCCTGACTTTAAGTCTAATGACTCTGTAATAATAATAATGACATCATACCAAATTTCTATACTTCCCACTAAGCTAGAGCACATTGATTATTCGACAGTTCTGGAGACAGTTCTCTTTCACTGACACAGCCTGAATTGGCAAGTCTTGACATATCAACTAATTTTGGAATCTTTCAAATGTTTATGCAAAGCATCCACAGGGTGGAATTACAGGGTGGAATTACAGGGTGGAATCACAGGGTGGAATCACAGGGTGAATTAAAAAAAAAATTTAAAACCAGTTCTGGAATGTTCAGCCACCTTGGAATCTCACCTCTGAGGAACTTGGTTTTAAAATGGTCTTTCAAAGCATTAGATGTGCCGAACACGAGGCTGACGAGAGTTATGAAGGGTATATCTGAGTCACTCGCAGGGCTAATTGTTTGGGTTCCTCACACCTTAGCACCATTGGCGTGAAAAGGCCGTTTCCAAGCTTCTCCAAATATACATACCGCACAACCGCAATTCGGCTTCTGTGAGATGAATGATGAACGTTTGAGCGCACACAACCTGGAGAGTTTCTGTTCCAGAACAGCATCACTAAACATAAACACATGAATACAAAACACAATGTGTGCTTGAAAAAGCCCCACAAGGAAAGCTCAGAAGTCACCCAGTTGGTCAGTGACAGATGTTACTCAACAGCCAGTGACCTCACATTTGGCACGCTGGCACAATCAGCCATGGATGCTGACACAGTAATGGTTTGAATTTAAGATTGTTTTACATGGTTTATCCAAACAAAGCTTAAAATACTGCCATCAGCGTTTCAGTGCCTGAAAGACAACAATCAGCGTCAGAAATCTGACAAGACATCTTCTACAGCCCTTTGTGCATGTGCACAATCCTGTTCTTGTATCTGAGTATCTTCTTTATAACGCAGCCCTCCTGGGCTCGGAGTGTAACAAATCTATCACCGCGTGTCCTTGCAAGTCACTAGATGACGACTGGAGAATGCATTACCTTCAAAGACTGGCACTGACTCCAGACAAATCTGCAGACCGTATCAAAAAACACAGCATGCAGTATTAGCATTTATCCGGCGGTGTGTGTAACTGGTCACCACACTGAAATATATACGAATATATGAGATATATATATATAATACATATGTAATACTCTTCCAAGTAGGCTCAAACAATAAAACACAAGCGATATAACCGACATCAAATTCAGTCCGGCGTCAACAGAAGCCCATCACGTCCAGACGATTCCACACTGATGATTTATCGCGGTGAATAAACAGTCCAACAGTGTCTCCTTGTAAAGTTGGATCATCGCAAGCGGGGCTGAATTCCAGTTCCTGTGTGTTGTTCTGTTTCATACTGCCCATCACGACATGTAGTGTGTTCTGGGCTTCCACATCACTTTGTGGCTCCCCACTAACGACCGATCCGGTCCAAATGATGAGATTTGTTCTGCTGAAGTCTTCAAGATGCCACTCAGCCCACCACAGACGTTACTTAAATTACAGCCCGGCACAGAACCGGGTCTTTGCTTCCTCCCAGAATCACAGGACCCACGGCGCGTTGCAAAAAATGAAGTAAACATAAGACCGCAACCTGGCCCGACCCAGCAAACGCTGATCGCATCTCCCAGCACTCATGGTGAATTTATAAATACCAACATGTATTTAAGATTCTCTTTGCAATTTTATGTTTCGAACAGAGATGGCGATAGAGAGGCAAAAGTTACAGTTTGTAGCTTTAAAGTTACAGCTGTACATTATACTTCATTAAACTAATTTGTCATCGCATTGATGCATATTATTCAGCATTAATATTCTCCAAAAAAGGACAGTTCCCCTGGAGTATATGTTAGCATAAAATATGGTAATATATGAGACCAGACTGAATTTATGTTTCTTGTGATCAAAACCATTGCACCTCTTGATCTGTTGGGATATGCTCATTTGTGTTTACAGACAAACCGCCTATAAATTATGCCAATAATTTCTTCACAAAGCTACATTTCGAAATCTGAATTCTTTTTGAATGGATGAGTTAGACCGGATAGTAACAGAAAAGCTGCCAGCATATTTGGGAACTCCTTCAAGACTGTAAAATCTGCCAGTTGGATCTCTTATTAAGTTTACTGACAGAAGGCCCAGAGTGTGCAGGACAAGAGTAATAATTAAGAATGGGTTGTGTCCACACTTTTGACTTTGTAGTGTAATTTATTAGTAGTATATTTTCATTTAATTTCCCTGGCATAGTTAATGTACCCCTTATGTTCAGGAACCTGCAGAATGCCGAAATACGAAACATACTCACCAACGCATGTGCCATCAGCACCGACGGTGTATCCAAGGACGCAGGGCGCCGTCCGGCTCACTATTGGGTAACTCGAACCGGGGCCTGGGCCAGGGCCAGCACCTACTGGAGGAGCGTTTGGAACAAACGGTTCTGGATATCCCACCGATCTGCCAGCGTAAGGCACTTCCGGATAGGATGCCTCGGGGTAGGAGCGTGGACTGTTCCGGGCGTAGGATTGTGCGTAGAGGCCGCGGGGCATGCACAGGTATCCACCGTTTTGATTTACGCACAGCATGTCACCCCGGCACGGGTCCGGCAGCGTCCGGCACTCATCGATGTCTGAAAAAAAAACGTGACGGGTGACGTTTACAGTCGTATTTGAAACCAGTTCTTGACAAACATATTGTGAAAACTATGTTACTAACCGATACACTGTCTGCTGCGACGGTCGTATGTAAATCCATCTGTGCACGTCTGTAGAGTAACAGGCAGGTTAGAAATAAAATACGACTCATATATCTATCTGTACTATTGATAAAAACATAAATGTAAAACAGCTCTTTTATTACGACACGCGCAGAGTAATGATGCGAAGTTTGAATGAACCGCGGATGCAAACATATATATTTTCAATAGAAGACTCACTTACCTGAGTCTTGCCGGAGGGGATGCAATATATCAAACATATTAAAATTGTCAGCATTCTACAACAGCAAAAACATGACTGTAAACAATTTAAAATATCCATTCATTCATATAAGCACCTTAAACACTTTTTTCTACACACAAAAAGTACCATCTAACCTTTAACAAACGTGTGCACATAACCTGTTCACACCTCTTTTAAAGAAAGAAGCAGCTAACTAATTAAAATCACCTTTTGTTGGTCGCCCGACTCAAGCCACGTAGTTCAAACAGCATAGTTCCCTTGGAAAGAACGTCACACCACTAACCCGTACTCTATTTGCAACAGGAAACGAGTTGATTTTTGTGGTTTTGCTACCTTTACGGGCTTACGGAACCCGATGCGCAAAACTAAGTGCCCAAACCGCCCCCTCCGCGTACGCGCGCGCACTTGACGCACTCGAATGTCGAGACACTTGGCTTCGGTCACCGGCTGCGGCCGCCCTGTTCACCGAATGCAGGAACGTGTGAGCGCATTGACCAATAGTGAGGGGAGGGTCGTTTACAAGAAAAGACGGAACTTGCTCTCTTTCTTCGTACTCGGCCCACTCCACGGATTGTTTAGCAATGCAAATAAACGGGCCCCCAGAGGACTTGGCCAACAGCTGGATCCCATCAAAGACAGACAGCCCTCTTTGGAACGAAAGCGCGGAGAGAGTGCAAAAAAAGGAGGAGAATCGAGACGATGAGGAACAACGAGCAAGGAATCCGTGAAATGACGCATAATTAATGGGCGCTCAAATGTAATATCTTCTTAAACTTGGACCTACTGACCACTTGCGTATCACTTGCTGTCATTACTCAACAAGGCTGTCACACTTAAATGTCAGCCTGCCCCGCATCTTATTAAAGGCCTCGTACTTTCAACCTTTGAGCTGTTGACACATTGTTGACAGATGAATAAGCTGCTTAACTTTATATGTAAAACGTAACAACATACCATAACATTTATAATGTCTTGTACAGTTTACCGTTTTCCAAAAGCTGTAGCAAAAATACGAGATTGAAATTTTAGTTTGGAGAAATCATAAATATTAGTGAAACTTAATACGGTTTTCAACTAGGTGTTTAACATACAAAAACCGCTGACAAACCGTAGACAAAACACACGTTAATCGACTTTTCATTGAAACAGTAGAGTTACTGAGATACACCCGTTGTGAAACAACCGTGTGTGACAACCATCCCGTCTGATGCACGATCCGCTAGTGCAGTGAGACCTCAGCGGCCATTTTTCTCAGAATTTCATTTGACTCGATTCAAGTATTTCCCAGCATAACAGCTGAGAGTTATGACAGTTCAGATGTACACAGTCTAATGGGGGGAAATGTCTGGGGAATGTGGGAGGCTGCGGCAGGTGTCGTGGGCTGCTGCGATATTTTGTCTGGCTTTGAGTGCTGTGAGTGCTCTGCTTGGATTCACTCTCTCCAACACCCTGAGTGTTGCTCATAAGAATTCTTAAGGGTTACTGTGTGATGTAACCACGCAACTGTACTGTTGTGATACCTCTGTAATACATTTGTAATACTGTAATATGTAAAACTTTTACCTTATACCACCTGCATAAGAACCACAGTCATACCAACAACCATAATAGCTTCGGCGTACTTGATTTAAACACATTGCAATAATACAACTAAAAGATGGTTTGTTTACAGTCAAACATTTGGATATGAATGCCTAACACTTGATGACAATATCAATATAGATTCCAATCTATGCACCAGGTTTCAGCGAGTAAACTGACGCGCTCACACTACAACTGGAGTTCAGATATGGTTTTCTCCAGACTGCGAGACGGTCATTCCCTTCTGAGGTTAATCTGGTTCAATAATGCTCTAGACCACTGCCTCACATAAGCACTTCTAAATTACAGCCTTTCTAGGACAGTACGCAGGGGAAAGAAGAAAACAGATGTAAAAGATCAACAAATGCAACGCTTTCTTATAAAACAGCATCTTAGAAAACAGGATAAAGAGCTACGGACTCAGGATCAGAACGTCTTATGTTATTCTGATTTTAAATTGCGGTAAATAAACGATCCTTGTTTTGCATGCTTAACATTAAAAGACCGAAACTGTAAATGTGATGTACAATTTTTTATACTCTAATCAGTGGTTTCGGGCCTTTAAGAGGACCTGTGAATTTTATTAAAACGATGGCACAAAACGTCAATCAAACGAGAGAAAATCTGAAACACTCACACACTGCTGTAGCAGACAAATACAAACTGCTCATTAAAAAGAAATAAGGAGTGTCAATATGAGTAAAGAAGAGTTTATTTTTGCAGAAGAAACCTTGTTGTTGAATGTAATGAGCTGTCTTTTAAAACTCAAAAACTCTTTATCAGCCTTCAACACCCGTGCAAAATATATACCCTGAATGTACAAATATAACCTACATGTATATAATCAAATGCACCCGACTGTTATGAAATATACAGTAACAGAAAAGAGAATTACTAAGGCCACTCACCCTCCAAAAGACAAATTCTTCATATTGAATCGTAAAGGTGACAGCATCTTTTTTTTTGGTGTGAACAATTACCGACCCTTTGTAATACCAGGCTGATTTTTACACGGAATTTGCACTTGTTATTTTTGTACTTCCTCCATTTGTGCAACTTTTCCCCCAAATTATATATATACAGACATTTCATTTACCTTAGAAAGACGTGATTATTGCAAATAAGTCTGAGCTCTGGACCACCGGACAATGTGACTGACGTACAAATAAATACTATTACTGCATGGAAGAACGTGCAGCAATCAAAATCAGACATCAAACGTCACTTCTCGTTGAATCATCCTCGTACCCGTCATGCTATAGGGCCGACCGTTCACAGTACTCAAAAACTGGAGGGTTCTGAAGGAGCAGCCGTGAGGTGCTCGCAGGAAAGTTGTTTGTGTGGTGGAAGCCAGACAGCATGAGACGATCTCTCAACACGCTAGAAACACATTCAACAGCTCTCAGAACATTTAGCCTGTCTAAAAATGACAAGCCGGAGGTTTAGATGACAATAAATGTTGCATAAAGAGTTTTCTTTAACATAATCCTCTCCAGTTTACCACTGAATTCGATTCGGTGAACGTTAAGCCTAAAAATCCAGTCAAATCTGACGAGTACGTTCAGCCCTTACGTGCACAAACGCGATCAGCTATTTGAGTAAATAAATAAACCCACATGACCCAGTTTTCTGTTTGACCTGCAGGGTCCTTTATAGTGTCTTCAGTGTCCTGATAGGCTAAAGTGCTTTGAGTGGCAGTGCTGGTGGCCAATCACTGCTTGAGCAGATCTTTCAGCACCGCCCCACCGCTGGCCTCAGCAGAAACAGGTACAGGTGTGAAGGTGGGCAGGGCGTCTGAGATGGGCTTCATAAGCAGGTGACCCCCGGCACCTGCAGTGCTACCTGAACCTGCGGGATTGAGGAGGGGTACGGCTGCAGAGCGGGGGGCCAGGAAGGGGTTTGAATCTCCACCACGCTTACCTGGACCAGAAACACCTGCGAGACCACAAACAGCATTAGTGTTCAGCACTTACTCAACCAATAAGAATTTGTGCTGAAAATACGAACGATACTGAGGAAACGATAAATGCGATAACTTGCTAAACAAAGCGATAAGTGATATTTAATATGATAATGCTTTGATTTTTAAATGACATCACATTTAAAAACTGAGCATTACATAGCCCACACACATTTCACATTTTTTGAGAAAAGAAACACATTCCAACTAACATTTTACGTATTAAAATCATATTTTTAAATATTTTTTAAAGTGGTTTAGTTGTAACAAGCCGTTGCGATTTGCATATCGCGATCTGCACATTTGCAGCCTTATTTACAATGTAAAAATGTATTGAAATCCATCAAGAGTGAACGTGTGAAATATATACGTGCAAAGTATACCTGATACAGGTGTGCTAGCAGTACTCCGGCCAGATGGGGGCGCACTCAGAGGCTTGATGTCATAGACAGGTAGTTTAGGGACAGGAAGTGCCGGACTAGACTCCACCTCCAGGAACTTTACAAACATCTCAGAGAAAGACTAAATACACAAGAACATGTAAGAAAGACGGTTCATATCTATACTCGTTTATAACTGTGTGTGTGCTCACCGAATTGAGGCTCTGTGCTTGTGTGGGTCTTTGTGGAGTGTTGGGTACACTCTGAACTGATCGTCCACCCAGCCAACTTGAGACCCAACCGGTCATTCCACTCTTTCCTTCCACCTGCAGTAACTACAGAAGAAGAGGACAGTCTGTAAGTCAGTAGGACAGTAGGTCAGCTCTCAGTGGATGTGTGTGTGTGTGTGTGTGTGTGGATGCATTCGCCTTTTGGGTGAGAGGGTGAAGTAAAACACTCATACACAGCAGTGGTCCTTCATGGACATACACAAGTATGTGTATGTGTTTACACACACACACACGTATGCAAGTATACGTGTGTGCATATATAGCTATATATAACGCTGTGTATATTTAACTGATTCAGAGGCTTCTCCAATAAAATAACAGTTCTTAAAGAAATTGGTCTAGACTTTACAATAAAACAATACAATAAAACCGCAGAAATCAACCCCAGAGTATTCCCCTTAGCTAGACAGAATTCAGCTCCCCCAACTCACGCTGCACAAAAAGGCAGAGCAAGAATATTTTTAGTCTTTAGGGCTGTAAACATTTAAGCCTTGAGTGGAAAACCTTCATTTGTAGCATTGAAAAAAACTGCCAGAAAGGTGTGAGGAAAAATGTCTTTAAGTGGAAAGTGGATTGTCTGAGCCAGAAACACACGCACAAATTCCCTTTCATTCTCTTTCTGTCTCTATTTCTATGCTTTTGGGCTCTGCAGAGCTGCTGGAGTCTCTGCTGCCAGACCTCAGGTTACTTCAACAGGATTGTGGGTAAGGAAATGTTTTTGGTGCATTTGAAGTTGGCATGAACCCTTTACCAAATTTAGTCTGTTGCTCTCTCGCTCTCTAGCTCTGTGTCTCGCTCCTGATTTCTCTCATTCATCATTTATGCCTGTCTGTTCACCTCTTCTCTTGAATTTACATCAATTCCTTTTTTCTTTTCATCTTATGTTACCCAAAACTATCAGGATGAGATAAAAATAGATTCTAAAGCAGAGTTTTGATACAAGACGATTTAATGCTATGCTATACAGAAGCTATGATGGAATGAATAGTTTGAAGTATTGCTTCATAACACATGTCAATACACAACCTTGTACCTTTGTCTTTCAAATCTTTTTTGCTTAGCATCAAAATATCTAATCTCGTACATTGTAAACGTTGTAATAAAATTCTAGCTAGGTGGTTTGGTTCAAATTTTGGCATTCCCTTTAAATATTTTTTTTCCCTAAATGCCCAAAAAGAAAATTTATAGAAAACATACTGCTTTTTAAGAAGTGGGCGGTCACTGTTGCTCTATATTGGAACCCCTAAACCTTCTGACCTTTCCAGAATCACACCTGGAAAGATAACGACCCATCCCAGATGGAATTAAGACACTTAATTAATTGTAACTGCTGTTGGGAAACTCCCCTTCATTCTGTAGTCTCATAAACCCCACAGCGCTCCATAATTCAGCCCCTCTGGGATCGAAAAGAAAAACACACCTATTCAAACAGAAAACAGATCAGCTGTATTAGCACTCGGCCGTATGTGAACAGGGTTTCCCACAACGCTGATGTGTCATTTAGTACAGGCTGTCCTGCCAAGAGCAGAGGTCTCCATACCCAGATTACCAGCAATAAATAAAAGCCATTTTAAATCGTTCCTCAAAAGACCTTTATCACCGGGACCGGCTTGTGCCAAAATAAACACATGAGGTAAGACGAGTGGAAAAACGTATCAAACATCTGATATGACGCTCACACTGATATTAAACAAGATAACTGGAAAACAATGTACTTAAAGGGACAGTTAATTCCTCCATCATTTACTCATTCCAAACCTGCATGACTTTTTCGCTTCTGAGGGACACAAAAGAAGATATTTTGAACGACGTGGGTAACCAGACAACAGTGGCACCCACTGACTTCCATTGTATGGACACAAAACCACCGAAACATTTCTCAAAATATCTTCTTTTGTGTTCCACAGAAGTCATATTGTGTAGGTTTGGAATGACATGAGAAAGAGTAAAAGACGGATAATTTTTCAGTTTTGGGTGAACTATCCCTTTAAGAGTCATAGAAGGGGCTGGGTGGAGACAAGAACATCACATGCAGGGCCAGAAGGTCAAAAATAAAAGGGGTGAGATGTGCACTGGAGCTCATCCTCCTCTTTGAAACATTGGGCATAAAGATGTCGAAGCATACAAGTGTGTGTTTGTATGTGTGTAAAATGGGAGGGGAGGATGAAGAGAAATATTCAGGATGAGAAAGCTGATGAAATGAACGTTAACCTACCTCATCCACCTCATTTTTGTCCAATCCAAGCACATTACCCATAAGTCTCATCACCTCAGAGCGCTTGTTCCGGGGGGTATGAAAATAACCCAGGTATAGATTCCTCATCAGAACTCTGTAGTGGACGGTAATCATGTTAGCTGCTGACATTTCACAGGAACGGCCTTCTGAAAATGTTTTTACTGAAATAAATATGAACGCAAGCTATGTTTTAAACTCACTTATCAACTTTGCCCTCTGTGGTGTTTAGAAGGGTCATCAGTTTCCTCTGAGCTTCTTCCAGCATCTCCTGTCTTACATCCACTGTAAAACACACACACACGCAGAAAGTATTTTGTGGTTATTTTATTAATAACCGGTTTAGTCAGGGTCATGGCAAATGGCTGAATGTCTAAATGTGTGTGTGTGTGCTGGATCAATAACAAACGATGACCTGAATCTTTGACCTGTATCACCTTCATATTTACACGATGTATTATATAGCTGCTCCAAGTTACCAGCCAATGGCGAGGTCTGTTTACTTTCTGAAGCCCGTTTCTAGGCGCATTTGGCACTTGGCAACTGTTAAGAACCATTTTTGGAACCTGCGTGTGATGCAGACATGTCTTTCAACAGAAGACGGCGTGACTTTATTACGTCTTAAAGCAAACAGCGAAGAACAAGTGTTTGTCTAAAAATTCTAAGTATGTGCACGTACATGTAGAGATAAACAATTATAGTGTCTTAGTGTTTATAGAGTGTTTATGAGTGTTTATAGTTTCAGTGGGTCTGGGAACGTGGTGTGAGTCCTGAATGAAAAGTTTGTGCGTGTGCGTTTTGCTCTAAAAGCCTTTATGTTTAGCACCCTTTCCTGGTCCCGACCGGTTTGGCAGCTTCTGCCCGTGGGAACGCATTTCCTCTGAGACTTTACCTTAGGACATGTGAGTGAAAAGATAGTTAATGACTTCCTGTCTGCTCTACACACTGTGGAATGTCTGGCGGCTGCACTTGTGCTTCGCTACGCTAAAAAAAACGGTTCGATTTCGTTCTGTGACAGATGCTGTAAAAACTTTGGGGCTCATCGGCCTGCCCTGTCTCTCAGACTGACAGCCCCATATTGTTGATTTGGGGGCCTGACAGACAACGAATGGATAAGAAAAAGAGAGAGAGAGAGAAGCAGAGAAAGCTGGATAATAAAAGACAGGGTGGATGGAAAAAGAGAACCTCTGTCTACGCAGGGTTTGGCTACTGATGCGCCATAAAACGTTGACCCCTTACTGACAGAGAAGAGCTGTGAGGCAATGAAAAACATTTCCAGGCTGCTCTCTTCATGTCTTTCTCTTCAAGAGTGTTTCTTTATCTCTGTTTGAGCATTAATCACATCTGAAGCACTACATTGATTATAATGAGCAGTTATAGTCTTGGATAAATGTTAAAATCCAGAAAAACACATTTTATAATGCCGCAAATCTGGGGAAGCAAAATGTGATGATATTTTAAGCTACAAGCCGTTAAAAACGAA
>JAZGTJ010007145.1:0-23443 GCA_036877575.1 Botia almorhae
CACCCAAGATACCCAAAGCTTCAACTGGCAAGTAGAATGTATTAATTTTGTGAGCTCATTCTGCCACCAGTTTTATTTGACAGATGCTAATTGTCTTGATTCAAATCGGCATTAAGTATAGTAGGTAGGTATAGTGCTTCCTTTATGCCTATTTTGGTGACATCTCTTGCATGCTCGATACATTAATTGAAACAAAGTGCACCGTCTTGTGTATATTGCGAATGTATTCTAAACCCCTTACTGTTTGATCCCTTTGTTAGCAGAGGATTGAAAGTCATTTCCAAAATGTAATTGTGAAGTCTATTTCCTGTACTCTCCTAGAGCAAGATAAGATCAATGTCTGCTTTCAGACGTTATGCCATATCTATTTATTCTATCTAGCCCCCTTTCCCACCACAAAACTTTGCAACTGTGGCGCTTGCTCTAAAAATCGTTGCTTCCCTAAAGTTATTTCAGGCTGAGGCATTGAAGTGCTGCAGAAGTTGCTCCTCAGAAGCAGAATTGCGTGTCGGCTGATGTGATGAGTGTAAAGGAAGATTAGAGTGGCTGTGATCTTCTCCAAGCTGTGTGTGTGTGTGTGTGTGTGTGTGCTGCTGGAGGCCTGTGATAATAAAGCACGTCTTTGTCACCACACACACTCGGTAAGACAAGCCCTGAAGTATAAGTGCTGCAAAGAATCTGAAAGATTCATCTGTCCACTTCCTGTTTATTTGTACTGGCCTGCATAATGTTTTCACATTAACACAGTTTTTATAATTGATCTTTTGCTAAGCCCCTTTAAGCCTTTAAGACAATGCCATAAATGAGATATGGTCCAAGATAAATTGGTGTTACTTAATGTTACTGATTTAAGTATTGATTCAGTTTGTAGTAGAAGCTCTAGAGGTTAAGTTTAGAGAACCATAGAGTGAGTACGTTTGTAGGAACAGATTTGTTTTCTTATTCTAATATTATCGGTTGTAATTGCTATCAAATGAGGTTTTTCTCTTTTCAGTTCAGTTGACTGTAATTAGTGTTTGCCTTAATTCTTTTACAGTTTATGCAGGTTGTAATGAAGTTACTGGGTTATTTAATATTTTCTGTATAGAAAAGTGGCAGATGAAAAATGCAATATCACACACTTATCCCAGCGCACTTAAGAATAATATCCTTTAATTACCTTTTTATAAGCACACAGAATACATTCTGTAAAGCATGTCTACGCTACCAGCAGTAACCACAGGGGGTGGAGCTTAAAAGGCTATATTAAGGGTGTAACAATATTCGAAACCAAATCAGAAAATGGCAATACACCACCCACTTTCAACATCTAAAATGAGCTGTTATTTTGTAAATATTATACACCAGGGGGCGGAATTGTGGGTATTTTACACATTTCTTTCTTTCCCACAAGTTTTGTGAATTTAACTATACAGATCAACAAATCAGATAAATACTTTTTATTTCAGTCTGTAATTTCATAATCAGCACCAGTGAATTAACGCTCTCTTACTGTCTCTCGCTCGCTCTCTCTCTCTCTCTCTCTCTCTCTCTCTTTCTTTCCGTTTATGCAGGGATTTGCATGTGAAGAGATGTTCTTGCTTATTTCTTAATGTAGATCTCTATGTAAAGGTGCTGATAATTTAAACTATTAAGCACATTTGAAATCAATGAAGCATGTGGCGCTGGAGTGATGACTGCTTGCTGAAAAAACAGTTTTCATTAAAGACTTAAATCAGACTCCATGATCACCACCTTAGAGCGCATTTGTCATATTTATGCATATACTCATAATTTATACATGTTGTCTCTCTTAATATACTATATGTATAATGTACCTAAGAAGATAAATGACTGTTTTAAAAACACGGTTCTCTCTGTCAGGACTTAATCTGTTGATATCTTCAATGCACTTTCACAACTTTAAAATGCCCCTATTTAACAACTATAGTGAGCATTGACATAGCAAAAGTAAGTTTAATTAGCTTTAAAGTAGTTATGAATGACACATTTTTTGCAAGTATATTAAAAAAACCAACTATAAATATAAATCAACACATGATTGCAGCACACTATGCTGAGAATGAAGTGTGTATAGTATAATAATGTTATAGTATGAAAAAGGGTTACTGAAGGGTTTAAAATGATACATATTGCAAAAATACACTATACAAAAACATTGAATTGAGTGAAGTAGCTGCTGCTAAAAATGCAGGGATAGTTTTTAAATGTCTTTCTACAACGACTCCTACAAGCTCCCCCATCAGCTTCTGACAGGGGAATTCCCCTGTACATAAAAGTTACCATATTCTAATATTATTATTGTGAAGTTAAAAGTGAATCTAGTGTTCCTTAGCTTTGCTGGTACCATGCCATAAACGCTGCCCTCACAGCAAACAGAACTGAACCAAATGGTGGCTTTAAAATCGTGATATGAACTGAACCATGGCATTGGTATATTGTTACACCCCTATTCTTTAGTTTTGCAGGGTTTTTATTATCTGTTCACTTTTCATCTGTTGTTTTTTCAGGGTTTGTTTAATTTGACATTTGTTTTAAGCCTTAACTTTTGCTGGGTGCTGTAGTAAGTTACAGACGATTCATTCTTTATTTTCTGAAGTGCTGCACGTCTGCCAGTGTTATGCATTTTGTTAATTAATGGTCTCAGTGTTGAGTTATTAATTGTTTCCTCTCCTCCACAGGCTCCACCTACAGCATCCTGTCCACGATGCCATCAGACTCTGAGAGCAGCAGTTCACTCAGCAGTGTTGGTATGTCAAAGTTTTAATTTCCACCTTTGACACCTTGCACACCTCATCAACAGGCTGTAGCGTTGATGATGTGTCAAGTGTGGATGTGTACGATACATTTGTCACTTTAACTGGCACAGATCATACCGAAGGCTTATATGGTGATAGTGGCTGTTGGGAGTGCATGGCAGTTGTGTTTAGAAGCCAAGTTCTGTTGAACTGGTCCTGCGCCAGTGGAGAATATGCTCTAAGGCTGACATCCAAATGACTTGTCGGTTTCACATAGAGGTTTTTAAAAGGGAACAGAAAGTTGTGCCAGAGATACCCATAACGCCCTCTGCGCATTTAGGTCTTTGATATTGAGGCAGAATGTGTCACTGTGTCAGTCTTTTGCCAACATGCTGAAAGGATCGAATAACAACCAACACTTTAAATATTGAGTTCTATGCTGAAATGTTGTTGTTCTCTGATCAGAGCGCTTTTTTTTACAAACATTTAGGAAACTTTTCCTAGTAATGGATAATTTACGTCCGACCAGTTATTCTAAAATAAACCCTAATAGGGAGTTAAAGCAAGGTTAAAATAAATAAAAAATACTTACAATTTAGTTTAAATTAACTAAATTAAAAAATAATGTTGGCAATAAATTGTCCTTATGAGTAATTTTTTTTTTTTTAATTAAGACATTGTTTTAAAAATATGTGCAAAAAGTTAATATTCATGGCAAAGACAAGGATTATGATGCTGTTTATTGACAGAGCTGTGATTGTTAACAGCTACTAGTAAATCCCTAGAAAGACAATAAAATGACATCTTCACAAATACTGTGTTCCCTGCCCTGCTTTTATTTTTAATGGAGATTATCCCTCATTGCTTCTGCCTAAAGCTGAAATCATTTTTTGAATATTTGCAGCAGAGTGTTCAAGACCAAAAGATTATAGTGGATTTTAAGCTGCAGCTGATCCCAAAAGATCACCATTTATGTAAAGTGCTCAGCCTGTCTGCCGTTGTGACCTTCAGCATTTTTACATTTGTTACTGTTATTTTTGCAGCTTTGTTTTACTGGCATTTGTTTTAGTACAGTCCATCTTAAAAGGTCAGATTTCATGTTTAGGTCGTATTTAGGTTATTTTTATGACATTTCATTTAATATTTTTTAGCTAATTCAAAATATAGAGTTCAGTCAGGTCTGAATTCTACAGCCGTGACTGTTGGTCTTCAGAGTTTGGTGGAAATGTCACAGCCCTGCATTAGTGCTGCGTGTGCTTCTGTTTGCTCCGGTGACGTGCTCACTATTGCAGGTACCAAAGCCTCATCACCTCCACCTGCGCTCAGTGACACCCGGCCAGCCAGCGAGAACCTGGACACTGTCCTGTTCCAGCTGAGGCAAGTCACCAGGGAACGGGACGAACTCCGCAAGCGATTGGCTCTCGCCTCACCTGGCACCACATTTGATGACTGCCGGTATCAGTATAGAGATTCTAAATATAGTCAATGAAATTGTTTGTTTACAGTTACATTCATGTAAATGTTTTGTAACATTCAGCTCTTTTTTTCAAAACCTGATTTACAACAAATCCTAATTCACAGAAAAGACTGGACAAAATAACAAATGTCATGGAATGTCATTGGTCAAAAGGAACCTTGTAATAAAGTATAATTTAAATGTATTAGTTTAAATAGTTGGTGCCTGACATACAAATGGATATTTGCTCAACAATTTCTGTAAAATCATTTCTAAAAAAATCATTATCCTGTAATCAGAAATGACTGGATAGGTCATGAAAAAGTCACGTAAATGCTATTATATTTTTGGACCACCAAAAATATCATGGACAATGGAAAAAGGAATGTGCATTAAATTAGGAAGGCCAGTTTTAATTTCATATTGACATTTAAACAGAATAATTTAAAAACCCTTTTCATGCGTGAACTGATCCCTGTGTCAAAGAAATTTCAATAATTTCAATCACCATTTGTAATCGCAAAAAGTATCTGCTTTAGTGAGTTAACATTGAGCATCTCTTGCAGACAGAGGGAAACAGTGGTAATTTATTGCTCTTGTCTTCAAAGGCCCAATTCAAAAGCTGGTCATGACTACGAGCGTCTGAAAACGCAGTGCACGAAAGCCATGGCAGACCTGCAGTCCCTGCAGAACCAGCACACCAAGACTCTGAAGAGATGTGAGGAGGCCGTGAAGGAAGCAGACTATTACCAGTGAGTACAGAGGGCACTGGTTTGCTCAGCCTCTGCATTTCTCACGTCTCTGGTACCCAAACATTTAAGTGCATGTTCACTGCAAAAAGCTGGTTGTGGGATAGACTTTATTTTTTGTTACAGCCTTTTACATCTGAGATTAGCAGTGGCTAAATGTCATGGCAGTGGGGCATATTGTTAGCATTTACACATTTGTCGGAGGCTTTTTTTCTAAAGCCATGCAGTGCATTCATAGTATACATTTTATCAGTATGTGTTTCATGGGATTCAAACCCATGGCCTTTTGCACTGCTAATGCAGTGCCCTACCCATTAAGTTACAGGAACATCCAAGTACCATGTAACAAGTACCAGTATCATATTTTACAAATATTATGTGTGAATTTGTTGCTACGAATTGTGTTCATTACAACTTTTGATGGTTGGATCAACAGCTGGTGGTGATATCATAAAACGCTCATCCCCTGGCCCGGCACCAAGCCAGCATCAACCCGGCATGAGAACCAGCAGAATTTTAATGGAAAAGTACTATTAGACAAGAGCAGTTGATGCTAAGAGCCATCTGCTGTGGTTCTAGCCCAGCTTTTATTTAGCGCCTGCATCATCTGAAGACTTATTATGGCTTTATTAAATGTCTGAGAAACAGACAAACACTTTGTTCTGCCGCTGTATTAACATTGCAATATTTCTGTGCCTGATGCATTTTGGAGCTGTTTTTTAAATTGCCTGCTTTTTTCAATTGTTTTATGATAAATAACAATTGCTAAAACTCCTCTGTCAATTTGTTTAAAGTTGCAATCCGTAACATTTTTTGGTTAAAAATAAACAAAAATCTGTTATTGAGCAAGTACATAACAGATGAGTGTTCAAAATTTCCTTCTTTTCTTACCCTGGTTCCCAACGGTAAATTTATAAAAATGATTTATAAGCTAAGCAGCCAGATCATGCAAAATATCAGTTTGACCTTAAACATACATAATTAAAAGTACATAAAGTAACCTGCAATTTTATTTTGTTGTTGTCTCTGACTCATCCCTGTTTGCCAGTGTCCCATCACTCGCACATTGGTGACATGTTGTCCCTCAGAACACAGATGTGCAACGACTCTAATCTGATTCTGATGTAAGGACATAGCCCTCCTGTCTACATCTCTGCTAGGCTAGAACATCCACACAGAGATGGTAGATTGAGTTGATGAGGGATTAATCCAGTACTCTGCATTCCCTCAACAGCGTCTGATTACAGCACACACACAAAAAAACGTCCTCTGCTGTACTGCTTGTGTGTCACAGAGGCCTTAAGAAAAAAAATGCAAACTCTGCGAGTTGCTTTGCTGTCTACTGTCTGAATAAACGGCTGCCCTCTGAGGCAGCATTCTATAAACCTGTGTTTATAGAATTCTCCACACATCATACAAATATTGTTATTTACACATGTTTTTGAAGCAGCAGTCCCAACATTTTGCCTCTACTGCCAACGTTGTTGAAAACAAAATTGCAGAGTACTTGCTGAGTTGTTTTCTTAACATGAATGACAAACTTAACTATTGTAAGAACATGATAACAATGGCGCCATCATTATAGCACCCATACATGGTTTAGTAGCCGGATCTATAAGAAAGTGTACCTTTCAGAACACTCCCTGCATTGGGACAGTTTCTATGATGCCTTGAAAATTCTGACTATGTATGCAGCTTGCTAGGTTTTAAAACAGGGCCAATCTGAAGTCTCGAATACGGAGCTAACGTTTCGACACATACAGGAAGGATTTTATTCATTTTGATTGTGTTATACTGCCATATAGTCTTTCAGCTGTAGGGCCCATAAAAGTGAAAAATTACCTTTAATGTACAATGTGAGGTGCAATGGTGATTCTTATGTATGTACCAGTGTTGTGTAATAGGTAAAGAAGCTTGTTTGTTTGTTTTGGATGTTTGTGTTCTAGCATGCAGCACAGCCGTCTACTGAGCGATCAGTCTCAGCTCAGGGAGGAGATGGAGGTTCTGAAGAGAGAGAACGGCAAGCTCGTTCGGGAACACAACCATCTGAAGCAGAGCTGCGAGGAGCTCAGAAGGCTTCACTCTGAAGATCAGCAAGAGGTGGCCGACATGAGGGTACAGCAGCAGCAGGTACAGACATTACACCCCCTGCAGTGACACAGAATGGGATTCAAACCACAAACTGTGGAACAAAAACTACTTAAATTATCAGATTTAGTAAATATAGTTGTTTGTGTGACTTGTGTAAATGTATATGGAACTTGCATCAAGCCCAACAGTTTTTCGCAAACAATTGCAATTTTCAAACTGTATTTGAATCCAAATGATTAACACAAAACTTTTACTTGGATTGTGTGATTGCATTCACCTGGTAATATGTGTGCCAAAATAAATATGTACTCTTTATGCTGATATTTGTGCAAATTTGTGGCACATTAGCCAAAACATAACATTGATTGGCCTTTCCAGCGTTGATCTTTGAATACTAAGTTTTTCTGTAAGCTCCATAGATAATTAAGATTTTGTGATTTGGTGGTTTCTCACCCAGCACAGTCTGTTATGTTAGTTTAATGAGTGTGTTGCATCATTAACAGTGCATTTATTTTGTAAATCCGGAGGCCAGGCATCCCATACAACCAGAGCAACCTAATCTCACCTGACCTTGACATAAATCAGACGCAGAGGGACAGGAGATTATTCAATCAGACACGACCATGTCAACTCGCCACCTATTCTCTGTGGCTTCTATCAGGGGCCAAGCCTTTTTCTGTCTGATTGATTCATCACATTTCCAGATTTAAACCCCTGAACAAAGTGGGAAAAGGTTTAATGCATAAGTCCTGCTCACATTTACCTCTTTATTCTGTCACAGAGAGGTCAGTTCAGGCGTGCCATGCAATCTGCACTGTAGCTCTGTGGATTGAAAAGGGCTTTTGAGCCGTCAGCACTGCGTATGCTGCCCGCAGGCTGCACAAAACCTACACAGCCTGCTTGGTAAAGGTCAGCCCAGAAGGGCAGGTGCTCACTGACTGATGGAAAAGAACTGAGGCGTGTGCAGTTAGTCGATCCTCTGAGCACTGATTACAAGGCCTAGGGGAGAGTTAGACATAGATGCCAATCACTCGGCATATAGAATGAGGCTTTGCCTTGTATTGAGTTGATCAGAGGCCACTCGGCTTTAATTATGTAGTTAGGGCAAACAGTGTTCTAATAGGCCGTTTTTGCAGAACAAGTGATCTGCTAAATGTTTTATTGCATTTGTTTAATGTTGCATGCAGCATGTCCTCTTCTGTATGCAAGTACAGCGACAGTGACTCAGGATTGCCCTCTGGTGTTTGCATTGTGGAATTTATAAGCAGACTTATTTAAATAGAACTGATTGTTCTATCAGTGAAATCTGATTAGACAAGCCACGCATGAATTTAACTTTTCATTAATGCAGTAAGTTTGTATATCTACAATATTATTAGGCTGAGCATAATCTGTTGTTATAGATTAAACATTTGGACAATATTTATTAAATAAATTATACTTGTGTTTGCTTTAAAATTGCTCAAAAAACTGTTATTTGAAAAAAAAAACGTTTTTGCTTGTGTGGAAATATAATTGTAACCAAGCATTGCTAATAGTAATTTAGTGTCTTTTTCCTTGGAAAACTTGATGACTAGTTGTCTCTGACACACACACACACACACACACACACACACACACACACACACTTATTTACAAATATGTTGTATTCAGCCTATTAACTATACTATTAACTATTACATTGTAGAATTATTTTTTGTGTTGTTATTATAAGTAATTGTTTTTTATTATATTGCTGAGTCTGACTCAAGTCAGTTGTTTTACAGTCATTACAGAATTAGTTATATTACATGTTTTTTGCACTCTGCTTTATGTCAACACCTCTTACCTATGCAAAATCACTAACAAATGTACTTTATGAAACCCCATCTGAAGAATAAATGGGGCTCATGATTGTGTTTGTTTTGTTTCTGCAGGTGATCAGAGAGAACGGCTCTTCAGAGGTTTTGAATAAGCTCTATGACACAGCCATGGACAAGATGGAGGGGGTGAAGAAAGAATACGACGCCTTGAGCAAACGCTACAGCGAGAAGGTGGCCAGTCACAACACAGATCTGAGTCGACTGGAGCAGGTGGAGGAGGAGAATAGGCGCCTGCAGAAACAAATAGATGCTTTGCTAAAACAGCGCGACACGGCCATCCAGTACCAACAGCAGTGGACCACATCTATGAGACGGTAGGATAGGCAGTTCACTTTAAATTGCAGTATTTGCAATATTTTCCACATTTGCATAATTCCAAATAATCAAAGTGATGCAAGTTTAGTTGTTTTTATTAGGACTAAGATGTGAGAGTCTATACGTAATTCTACAGCAATAATTCTACTGTCCAACTGTAGTTTAAAAAATAAACCACCAGAAAAAAGGGTCCATCACAGCACTTGCAGGTTCAGTATAAACAAACAACATTACTAAACAAACAATAGTGAAATGTTCTTTGTTACTCTGTTGATGCTGAGGTGCTAAAGTTGCTCTGGTAAATGTTTCCCATTTAAGGTGTAAATGTGGAAGGGCATACCAGTATTGTAATTCCCACTTCACTATGGACATACTACAAGACTCATACATAGTTTATGTCCCTCATATAGCACAATTGTGTCAAGTTTTGATCTACCAAGGAGATTCTGTTTAAGAAAACACAGTGTTACTAGATATCAGTCATTGGTGTACACACATTCCCATTTGACTGCAATTCCTGCTCTGTCAGGTTTGACTCCGTGCAGCAGGAGCTGAATAAGGCCTCGGCTCAGAACAAGGAGCTGCAGAGGGAGATGGAGAGACTACAGGCGGAGGTTACACGATACAAGAACTTCCAGCTGAAGGCTGTGAAGGATGCAGAGAAGTTCAAGGAGGAGCGAGATTCTGTGTTTAACGAATACAGGCTGATCATGAGCGAACGGGACCAGGTGATTAAAGAGGTGGACAAGCTGCAGACGGAGCTGGAAGCTGCTGAAGCCCAACGCAAGAACACCTCTTCAGAGAGGGTGGTGGCCAGTGAAGAACTTGAAGCACTCAGACAGGTAACGACTCTATAACAGCTAAATTGTTTCAACAGCTAAATTGTTTCATAGATGGTTTTATTAAAGGTTAAGTGCCTAGCTGAATTGCACAATGGTGATGGGCCCTGCCCGTTTGCCTGCAAGTTTTGATGCATGTCACTTGTTGTTATATTACCACCCTATCACCTGCAAAAAAGCAAAGTGGGATGTGTGTGTGTGTGTGTGTGTATTTAGTATTTAAGCAATTTAAGCAATGTGGGTCTGTAGCAGTTTTTTTTTAATTTGCATTTAAATATTTTTAAAAATCTGTTCTTAAAAATCAACCTACTAGACAGCCAGTGACTAACATTCTGCTTTGATAAAGCACTTCAAATAAATATTGTGTAGCGATACCCGCTGTTGCTGACGTCCGTGTGCTTTTACAGGAGTTAAATTCATCGCTGGTGGATCGAGACCGTGCCATCTGTGAAAGAAATGAGCTGCTGGAAAAATACTGCCATGAGGTGAAGGACAAAGCGGAGGCACAGAAAGAGCTGACTCAGGCCTGTAAAGACATCGAGACTGTGCGGGAGGAGCGAGATGTGGCCAGGAAAGAGAGAACTGAAGCCATCATCCAGAGAGACCAGTTACTGCGGGAATACTACCAGGCCAGACAGGTGCTTCGAGGCTGGGCCTCGCCATATGCTCTGACTCTGAGCCACACAGAAACGTTATTAAAAAATGATTTAAAATTCTGAGGCTGCAGGCAAGCATCCAGCCCAAATGGTGCACTACTACTAAATAGACAGGGTTTGTTAGGATTTAATTATTTGCTTCTTTTGCAATAACTGAGCAACAGTTATAACTGCAAAAACTGCGACTGAACTGTTGGATGCATTGCAAAACTTTAACCTTTCCGAAGCATTTTAGTAAACTGTTTTTATTGCTTTTACTTAGGGGTAATTAAATAATTTACTACAAAGTGCTTTTTTTAAAGACTGATAAATATCTTTAATTCCTACATTCCTAATAAAATTAACATGAGAGGGACTAATAAAAAATGTCATTCACAATTAAAAGGACATCTTTCATGTTTGCTCATGTGGAATTTGTATAAAAAATAATCTAGACTTTCTATGAATATTTCCAAAAAATCCAAATTACTCCAATTAAAAGCAAGACATATGACAGTTTCTATTCATAAAACATTTTTGTTTCATTGCATTATTTATGTCTTCTCGTTCAGAAAAGAATTTTTTCCCAAGGACCCCCTTCAAAAATTACACAAGCTGTCAGTTGCTGGAATATTCTGTTAGAAATAAAATAAAATTAACTCGCAGTACCACCAGCTTCCACTGGAGGGCTCTATATCAGCTGTAGAATCGCATCAGACCCAAAGATCTCTTAACTCACTGGTATAATTGATACTATAATAATTGAACTCTTTTCATTAATAAAACTTAACTAATTGCCTAATTCCTGTTTTTTAAGTGAAAACTTAAAAACGTTAGTGATATAATAATCAAGCCTATTCATCTTGACCTCTCTTAACGGTTGCCACAGAAACAAGACTCTGCCACGCTGGACATGGAGCGTGCCAATAAAGAGATTGAGGTGTTGAGGAAGCAGTGTGAGGCAATGTCACAGGAGCTGAAGGAGGCCATGCAGGAGGCTGAGGTGGCCAAGTGTCGCAGAGACTGGGCCTTTCAGGAGAGAGACAAGATCGTAGCTGAGAGAGAGAGCATACGGTACTATTCATGACTGAGTTTATACAGTCACCTCAGCAATATGATGACATGCTGCTGTTGGTGCTGAGACTTGAGTGTGTGTTTTTATTTTTGGCAGGACGTTGTGTGATAACCTGCGCAGGGAAAGAGACCGGGCTGTCAGCGATCTGGCTGATGCCCTTCGTAACCTTGACGACATGAGAAAGCAGAGAAACGATGTGGCCAGGGAACTAAAAGAGCTCAAGTAAACACTTTTTAGCTTTGGTGTGGTTGGTCTGAGCCAGATATACATTTTTATAACATAGCTTTTCAATCACATTATGAGAGGTTTAGTTTTTCAATTTCCTTCTTAGTGTTATATGCCTATAAAAATAAATAATCAGTTAATAATCAGGGGAATTGTTAGCAGCTGTTATACCTTATAAAGGTAGTTTGCCTTTCTGCTAAATTTACCCATGTAAAACGAATTTGTCTAATTACTGTTAATAATAGTTAAGAATAATAATAACTGAGGATAATTCAAATGACGTTTAAAGGGTATGTTAGGGTTTAATACGTAACAATAGCTTTAATACATAAACATTTTTTGAAATCTATTTAAAAAGACCCGTATTGAAACAGCAATTTTATTTCATCTTAATTTACAGAGAATAGGATGATGCCTTACACTCAGTAAGCAAAACAAAGCCAACAAGTGGCGAGGAATGAACAATGTAATGCATTTGATCTAAAAAATAAATTATGATAACTGTTGTTTTCTGTAACAAATGGAAATGAGTTATTCTAAAGGCAGCTTTTCACTGTGCTTTTGTCATGACACCTAGCAGACATTTTCCGCTCCAGAATCAGCAAGTGCCAGATTGAACTGATTCATTGTTTCAAACAATTGTTTATTTCTCATGAATACATCATGAATTTGCACTTTTGATGACATGCCACTTCAGATTCTCTGTGTGGGGAAATAGAAGCACTATGTTTATGATTATATTCATTAATGATAAGTGATTCATGCTCCAGGTTTAGCCTGCAGTTTTCTAATTACTCGCCTCTGCTACATATGTTTAGTCTGTTTTCGTCTGAACAAAGTTCTGCTTCAGACACCCCCTAGTGGTTAGTTAATCCCCTTCAGTAACTTCAGACCACCCCCACTCTTTTGCAGTAGACTTCTCTTAAGTTTTCTAAAGAAAATCATGTCACAGTTGCCCTCCAGGCTTTTCTTTCTCTGAGTCTATGAATCTTAGTGACAGTTTGCCTGTATTCCCCAACTACTTGATCCTGTTTTTTCCTACCCAAGTTTTAGGTGTGATGTTGATGTTGCATTTATGACAATACCATCTAGCACAGGTGTTACACACTGCACAAATTGTGCTAAGAGTACTCTGGTGCCAGGCCAAATTATCCTGGAGGCTTGTTTTCCCAGTCTTACATCAGCAGCCCTCTATGATTAAGATGGATGGCTTTCACCAAGACTTTTGACAATCAGCATTCTTGTTTGTGTTGGTTTTTGTGGGCGTGAGATGAATTAGTTGACGACTGGTGCGTGTGCAGAGAGATGAGATGGAAATGACCTGTCTTGTGCTCTCTGTGCTGATAAAGGGAGAAGATGGAAAGCCAGTTGGAGAAGGAGGCGCGTTTTTGCCAGTTGATGGCTCACAGCTCCCATGATTCAGCCATAGACACGGATTCATTGGAGTGGGAGACAGAAGTGGTGGAGTTTGAGAAGGACCGGGTAAGAGTGTCAAACATTAATGAGTGAACCATTACAGATAAATGTGATGAGTAAAAACATGGGATGTGGTTACAGTGTGCCAGCAGGTTTAAAGTTAACACACAATCATTTTTCTGATTGATTAATGAGTGCACAATATTTCATTAAAATGTAATAACACAAAAATGTCAAAATCGCCAATATAAAAAAGCCATTATTGTTCTTCTAAAAGTGTGTTAGGTTTGTTTGATAAGAATGCGGATTCTGGACCAACAAAGGACGTGCCAGATAAAAGCACTGGATAATTTCACCTCTATTTTGGTTCTCCATTTTCTTTTTAATGATCCATTTGAAGCAGTCTCGTCTGTCTCGTCATTGTCCCCCCAACAGGATGACATGGATTTGAAGGCATTGGGGTTTGACATTGCAGAAGGGGTAAATGATCCATATTTACCAGGGGATTGTGGGATATTTGTGACCAGGGTGGACAAAGGAAGTATTGCAGATGGAAGATTAAGGTGAATTCAGCTATTGAACGATTTTTAAATAATGGCCTCTGAAATGATTGCACGGCCATTTCCCAGGTCATTGTTTAGTTCTCACAAGCCATGCCTCTTTCTCAATAGGGTGAATGATTGGCTGCTGAAGATAAATGATGTGGACCTGACTAACAAAGACAGGAAGCAGGTCATCAAAGCTGTACTTAATGGAGGAGGCCTGATCAATATGGTGGTTCGCAGAAGGAAATCTTTAGGAGGAAGACTAGTTGCTCCTGTCCACATTAATCTTGTAGGATACAAAGGTATCACTTTTGTAACTTCCCACGTCTGAACTCGATCCAGTCTGGCTCATTTGACCTTTTCTATGGCTAATTTCTTTTGGTTGTTTATTAGTGACCTTTGATTTTGCTCTATTCTCTCACAGATGCTGGTATCACACTTGAGGGTGGCATCTTTGTGGCCACTATTGCACAGGGCAGCCCTGCTGCCAGGGAGGGATCTCTTACCATTGGAGACCGCCTCATTGCCGTAAGTCTTTAGGCAGTCCTGTGATCTTTTCTCAAATTGATGCCATCAGTGATCCGATTTGCTTTTTATAAAAGTCTGACCTTAGTTCTCGTCACAGTCTTTTAACTTAAGCAGGTTTTTAACCTTTCAATTGTAATGTTGGCTCAAAGAGCAATAAAGGGATAGTTCACCCAAAAATGAAAAATCCATTGCCAGTTACAGAAAGACGAAAGGAGAAAAGAATTAAAAATGCACTGGCTGCAGATGAATGGGGACTTGCACTCTTGTTCGTGCAAACATCAACATTGACTTTTGCCGCCTAAGTGTTTTTAGCTTTGTGTACGAGTAAACCGAAATGTAAAGCGATAATCATTAATAAGGTTCCACTTCACAAAAGTTCTGAGGTGATTACAAAAGTCATATTTGACATGAAAAAACAGGATTTATGCAACGTTATGGTTATTCCCTAGAACCCCAGCCCTCATGACTACCTTAAGCCAAGCTCAAGTCATGACTATATGACTGTAAAAGACTTGGATTGTAGTACATAAGTCATACAGACTACTGTTATTTAATTATAACAGTCAAATTATACTGAATTGAATTTTTTCGGTTTTGAAAGTTTGCCATCTTTTCATTTATGCATGCGTCTTTTTGTCTCTGTTTTGAAAAGTGTGCTGGTGCTGACCTAAATTTCTTCCTCCCCAGATAAATGGGATCGCTCTGGATAACAAATCTCTGAGTGAATGTGAGACGCTGCTGAGGGGCGGCAGGGACTCGCTCAGTCTGTCGCTCATGAAGGTGATTTTTCTCTCACTGCTCTTTGCGTATGCTCTGCTCTCATTACCACATGCCACAAGTGCAGTCGTGACATTTATTCCAAGTTGTGTTTGAGACATGTCTGAGTCAGAATAGCAATTGTGAGGTATATTTGCGTACGTCATGCAAGAACGGCAGGCGTGGAAAATAGGCTAACTTGTTGTTGTCCCAAATGTCATTTTAGCTGGCTGACTTACTAAACCCTGCATTAAATGTTATTGACTCCTGCTATAGTAACTGTTGCTATGCACCCAGCATTTTATTCATACAAGCCTTTGCACTTCTCTACTGTAAATTTATGGAAGTCCTGTACGTTTGGATAGGATAAAAAAAGTGTCATGTTGGTAGTGGGGTGCATCATCAGCTTCTAATTTATTGATGCCAGTCATACTTAACCTGTCCATTATTAGTTCTTTCCCCAGAGCACATCAGGCCAGAACATCTGTGAGAGCCTGAGAGAGGCTGACAAATCCAATGGCAGAAGCCACCTGACAGACGTCCATTCTCGTAACAGCAGGAACCTCAAACACAATAGCTCGACTCAGACAGACATTTACAGTGGGGAGGTTGAAGGAGGAGGGGCTGGGGAGAGAAGGAAGACCACTGATGAAAGCATGTACCCTGAGAGGAAGGTTTTCCCCGTCTCCACCCTGCACCCTAACACCCTACGACCTGCATCAGAGCTGGGGTTGCCCCGATATAATGGCAGTGCCTTTCAAGAGATCTGCTATAATCGCTCTGAGTCAGTCGGCCCTGAAAGCGTTACCCTGGAGACCACCCTGGATAAGAAACACAGTGGTGGAACTTGGCCCAAAATGGTGGTGGGTGTTGCCATGACAACCGACAGTCCGGCGCAACTTTCCATCTACAGATCACCCAAGCAGAGGAAGTCCATCTTTGATGCCGATACCTTTAAAAGGCCAGACATGCCCTCAAAGGCAGACTACCTTACAGGCCATTCTACACAGGGCTCCAAAATTGACTCTCCCCCAATGCCTCCCACCCCGCCCACACGCAGTGACTCCTTCAAGTTCAAGCACAAACATCAGGGTAGCTCCGCCTCTGAGTCCACCATCACTGCGATCTCTGTCCCTGAACCCAAGCAGGAGGACCGCAACGGTAATCTGTACTTTACAGGGCATGAGGGTAAAGTCTTAAACTCCAGGAAGTCCTGTGAGGAGGGTATCGGTAGGATGCGACCAGAAGAACCAGAGATGAAGCGTCCGAGGCCAAAGTCAGCCCCAGCGCTCAGACACAGAATGACACCTCAGACCATCCCTCTGCAGAGCTTTCAGGTGAATATATAGATCTGCAGGGCCTGACACAGCCAGCAGTCCTGCCTGTTTTAATTAGCTTGTCTGCCTCAGATTGATGACCCTTTACAATGGGAGCTTGAAAGGGAAGGGAAGGAAGGAAGCATTAGAAATGCTGATGCATGCCTTTTGATGATATGCAGAAGATTGTTATGTTATTGTGCTACTTTATTATGTTTTGACAATTTTTCATGTGCGTTACACTAACATAAACACTGCAGTAGAAAATCTGTGAATCAGTTTAAACAGTGCATTGCAAGGAGTTTATTCAGAACTCTGATTCAGAACAGATTTTACTATGTTTTACATCTTGTATTAAACATTGAATCTAGTTAAAAAAATTGGATGTTTGTTGAAAAGCCATTTATGAGCAAATATATTTACAATATATGTTGACAATATTGAGAATCTATATTGAATATCATCAAAAATATAAATTAAATATATCACCCAGCTTTAATATCATTAGATATGTAATACCTGACAAGCTTAAAGCTGTTATAATTTTTATGGAACTGTATACTACATTAGCCAATGCTGTGTGTGTATTTGGCAGAGTTATTCAAATGAAGGGGACTCTGTGGAGCAGCGGGAGATGCTACGTTCCTCTCCTAACCGACCTCACAGACACAGCATGGGTTTTGTGCCCACAGCCTATAATGGAACCCTGCCTCCCAGTAAGTTCACATTCCCTAATCAGAGCCCTGGTGGGACCGTAACACATTTGAATTTATCTCAAAATTTTTCCTACTTCTCTATCTGCATTTACTCTGTGGAGCACAGTTCATTTTTATTCTGATCAAGAGGGCCTAAAAATTAATGTTTGACTTAATTTTATGGTGAACACCCAGTAATTGAATTGCTTATTTATGCTAATCATGCAGAATGTGGTTGAATGAGCTTGTTGATTCATCAAATGAAACCCACTTATAATTTTATCTCTGAATGTTTGTGCCTTTGGTTAGTTTTAAAAGACATCCATCAGTTCTCTAATGCAATAATATCCACAGTTTGCTATTTCCTTAGTTAGACTCATAGATGGACTAAGTGTAAACACAGTAACTGTATTATGTTATTAGAGGGTTTGCTGTGGCAACCATTTTTAACAATTTCAGCAACAATTTAACTGGACTAGATAGTGATCAGAAGTGATCATTTAACTGGACTAGATATCAGAAGTGATCAAAAGTCTGATTCAAAGCAAAAGTAAAATGTAAACTTTTATTAATTGTATAACAAAGTGAAATTAATGATCTAGAACGATACCATTATGTTTGCAAAGATAAAGAACAAATTGGCTGGCAGGCCTGTAGGTTTTTGTGTAACAAGACATGCTGTGGTGTTTGCTGCTCGGTGCCTCTGTCACGTAAACATGCATCACGCATGGGGTTTGTGTGATTATGAGGTCTATTTTTGCCTAATTTGAATATTCATGCTTTGGCCCGGCTAAGCCTTCTAAGTCCCCTCGGCCAGCCTGCCCATCATTTGCCCACAGCATCTGGCTTTAGCAAAAGGGTGAGCACAAGCAGAAGCTGGACAATTCAACCTGTTTTCACTTTCAGCTAATGTCTTGCTCAGCCATGTGAGGAGAACAATAACTGTCATAATAGGGCAAAAATGAAAAATATGAGTGCAGTGGGCAGTTAAAGGGGAGTGTGTGTTTTCCTGTGAAGTGTTTTATTGATTATTATGTGGTTGTGTTGAACTCCAGACTCAGCACACAGAGGATTGTCCCCCTGCTCTGCCGTAACAGCCATTATGAAAAACCCTGTTTACATGGTGCGGAGCCACAGAGTTCAAACTAACAACTGCCCTTCTGTCACCGGCCAAATCAATCAGCAGCACGCACAGTCAAGGTACCAACACTCACACACACACTCCATGGATATCACAGCTACTAACATACACGACTACATATATTTGAAGGTGTGTAGCTTTCTAAAGGCGAAATGTGATAGTTATCCTGGACAAGCCCCCACTTTTTACATGCGCTCCTGTTTAATGTTGGGGTGGAGTAATTACATGGTTGTGGTTCTAATGTATCCCCTTTTAGTGTGCATCAACAACTACAAGTTGACTTCCTAAACAGTGGAAGCAGAGGAGCTTTAAAATATTTTTACCTTTGTTTGAGTGGTCTAATGTCATTTTTGGTTCACCCAATGGTGTGACTGGGGCAGAATGTTTACAGTTCTGATGGTGCGTAAAGGACATTCTTTACCTTTAAGATGCTGAGGTCACATACTTTTCTAAGTGCACAAAATTTATAATGCCATTAAACTTTTCACTTGTGGCACAGAGTGCAAATTAGATGCTATAGATCATAAAATAATTATTTATCTCTCTCTCAGAAGAATAATCTTTCTAGCATGCCATTATGAGTGTCTCTTGACCCGTTCAGTTTGCCCTTCTTGTTTTGTCTTTTAAACTTAGCCCTCAGCATCAAGGTCGTCTGAGTGTGGACCTGAGCCAGAAAAACTCCACAGACTACACAGAGTCGTCCCGGAGCAGCCAGACCTCCCACGGAACCAACTCACTGCCGTCCAGTGCTAGACTTGGTCAGTCTCTGTGCTCGTCCTCTAAGGCATCAAACCAATATTGTGCTCTGCTGATTTTTGTTTTGGTTTCCTCATATTCCTGTTGTTTCCTAAAGGTTCATCAAATAACCTGCAGTATCGCACTGAAAGGATTAAGATCCCCTCCACGCCACGCTATCCTCGTTCAGTACTGGGCTCGGACAGAGGTGAGTCTCCTCTGAGGTCAATATTAAATAACTTATCTTCAGTGCTTAGCAATAAGGACAGACCATAACATGCCTAGTTTGACAACTTCTGCAGTTTATGCTGCCAATTCAGTTCACTTGTGCAAAGAGCTGCTGTTAACAAAAGAGTGAGGGGGCGTTCATATGGTCTGCATTCATGCTTTCAACAACAGCTAGGTGAGGTACAGTGGAATTGGAGAAAAATATGTTTTAACCGTCAAACTGTTTTTTAAGCAAAGATCCATAATGCCATGCTCCCCCATTGCAGGATGTAAGAAAAACATAAAAAGCAAATGTACATGAGCTGTTTTGATGGTATTCTGTGAGGAACGCCATCATGGAACTAGTGGCATTGTAAAAAGAAATTGTAACACAGATGACAACCAATAAAAAAAAATATCATTACATGATTGACTTAGTTTTGATGTTATGTACATGTCCAGTTCAATTCCACCAGTAGCTGGAAAAAACACAGTAAAAACTGCAGTATGGTGCAAGAACATAAATTTAAGTATTTAGTTTAGTTTAGTCAGACATTTTAATTAGAGAACACTTTTAGCATAAACAAGCCAGGCATATAGTGGAGTCCTGAAGTCCATTTGTGCATTTGTCATATTTCAACACGTCTTAGTTATTTTATTACACGTCATATTCTGTGTAACAGTTTAAGAGTAAAGATTAAGAACATTTGTTTAAAATGGCAATGCATTCATTTTTATGTTGTTATTGTTATGCCGTACGTTGTATAACTACATCACCAGCTCTGTTCTGTTCTGTGTTCTCTGTTGTTCATCAGGGTCGCGGTCTCATTCAGAATGCAGCAGTCCCAGTCTTATCACTCCACCTATGTCACCTCTCAACCTGGAGACGTCCTCCTTCACCTCCAGCCAGTCTCAAAGCTCCATCTCTACGCTTCCTAGAATCTCTGTCAGCCCAGTGCCAACAGGGGAGCGAAGAAAAAACAGGTACACTCCTGCTGTGCTCCCCCACCCCAACCCCCTCTTCTATCAGGTTGCCAAGCAACAACTTGCTCTTATCCCCATACATCAACCTCAGGAAGCCCTTTATCTGACTTGAATAATTTTGTTACTTTCGTTTTAATTCAGATATGTTTACAGGAGATTTGTAAACTAGGTTATTCGGTTAATTTCTTCTTCTGTATTTATTATAAATTCCTCATTGTGCTTCTAACTTCTCACTACATTCACCATTTAACATATTAGTCTTCCTTCCGTGCACCTTGTGTGTGTCTCTCCATAAGATTTTCACATAAGATCTTTTTCCTCCTAAATCTTTCAGATATCTGTACCTTAACAGATCCTTTCTGAGAATTCCTCTGGCTACTAGGCCTAAGTTCTTCTCTCTCAGAAGCCTGAGGTTTGTTCCCTGCCAGTTACGCCCAGGGATTCCCTGACAAACATACTTGTTTGCTCCAAGTGGTTGGCTGTAGAAATCCCTGCATTTGTTTGTTTTGTTAGTATACAAGCCTTTGTGTTAAGTGATGCCACGATAATTAGACTTATCGTTCCATTATAATTTTACTTAATTCATGAATCAAATAAGTTCATGAATCAAACTGAAGTAATTGAGTTTAATTGGCATTATTGGGTAATTTTACCTGCTTCTTACTTAGTTTGATTAAGCTGCTCACAGAGAGATTTCTCATGAATGTTAAATCGGTAAAATGCAGATAAAGCTGTTTTTCGGGGTAAATGTGAACTCAGGGCAAGTTTTAGTATGTAGACATTTGCATGTCAGTTTGTCTGCTCTTTTCCTAAAAAGATCCAGATTTACTTGTTAAATTTTGGTTGGTTTGAAGTTGGTATGAGGCTGTTTTATACATAAAATGTTCTGGATATCCGACAGATCACTAAAATAGTTGTCTTTATAATTTACTCCTGTCCCTGTGACATCTCTAGATTCTGTAAACAGACAAAAAGAGTGTGACCCTTGTGTGTTTTGCCAAGTACACACTACTAATAGTGCACACACTAATAGCAATGCAACATTAATATTGACAGGTTTAAGTTGCTCTGTAAATTGCACCTAAATTCAGTCCATTACGGTGATTGTTTGTTTTCCTGTTTTTATTTCATCAAAACTCATGTGTCAGGGAATCATAAAGAAATCATTGGTAATCGTTTTTTCGTTTCTCATCCCTTCATTTCTAATTCTTTCATTTCAGAAATGTAATTCAAAAATAGTTGGTAGATGTGACACCCTGACCAAAACTGAGTTGTTTCGAGTTAGCTATAGTGGGATAGCATCATATTTCAGTGGCTAAGTGTGGGAGAGGTTAAGGCTTACATTTAGATGGCTTACATCGCTTACAGCAGCTTTAACAATTTATCAGTATGCTGAGATGTACTTGTCAGTGAAGTGTTGTTTTTTTGTGATTCAGGTATGCAGGTGTATTTTAAAAGTTTAGGAAAGCTGTATAAATGTACAACCTTCTGGATCTTTTATTGAAATCCATTCTGCCACTCGCTCTTTTCTTCCCTGTTTGTGTGCCTGTAGTGAAGTTACTGAAGTTCAGTAAATGTTTCCTACTGCACACCTATCTGCATGAACATGCTTTATTTCAGTATTTTTGCATCTACCCTGACTAAACCCTGCAGACCAATTTCTGTCTCAGTTATTGGTCACCTTTGACTGAATGTACCTGTTTTAACTGCTGTGGCAGGCCATTCCTGGAAGAGCCACGCAATGTCATTGTACACAAAGGGGCGGAGCCTCTCGGCATCTCCATTGTGAGTGGAGAGAATGGAGGAATCTTTGTCTCCAAGGTAACCGGGGGCAGCATTGCACACCAGGCAGGGCTGGAGTATGGAGACCAGCTGTTGGAGGTAAGAATTGGCAAATAACCCAGAATGGGTTATTCCCATACCTTGGCTTCTTTGGAAATCTTTGGTTTCAGTTAATTGGCTGAGTTCCGAATGACAGAACCCAGCATGTTTTCCTGGGAACATTGTTTAAGCTGTATGCAAAGCTGGCACTCTTTCATGATCCTGCATTTACGTTTCCTTCTCTCAGTATAATGGCATAAACCTGCGGAATGCCACAGAGCAGCAGGCTCGCCTCATCATTGGCCAGCAGTGTGACACCATCACTATCATGGCCCAGTACAATCCACACATGTACCAGCTGGGCAACCACTCTCGCTCCAGGTACAGTCCTGACCTCTGTTCCTTGCTACATAGATGAATGCAGATTCCAACACAGAGCTGAGTTGGTTACTACTTTTTCATATTGTGCCATAGTTCACGCTTGGAACCAGTGAGCAATCAGACCTCTCCACAGGGCAGTGGGGCCGCCACCTCAGATAACCACTCCACCATAGACACCCTCAGTGAACAGGATGAAGGCACGCTTACCCCATCCTCCAAACAGACCACACCTACAACCAGTCCCCACAGATTCATCAGGTACTGCACATAATCATAACACAATACACAGATTCTGTCCAAAATGTAGTGAGCTTCTTTGCTATCTTCTGCCTGTCTTTTCTAAAGTCGTTTCCTAGCGGAAATGGAACCAACTACATCATACAGCAGTTTTTTAGTCAATTTATACTTTCTGTACATGTCATGTGATGTGTCTGTGGTGGATATATGCTGCCTTAGAATTTGGCCAAATGAAATTTAAAAAGGTACCTGCTTTTGTTTGTGTTTTGTTCACTTAGAATGTCACCTGAGAGTTCCAAAAAAGTTCAGGAGCCTCGCTTGGTAACAGTGAGGAAAAGTCAGGTTGAACTGGGGATTCAGCTGTGTGGGGGGAACCTACAGGGGATCTTTGTGGAAAGGCTTGAAGAGGACAGCCCTGCCAGAGGCACAGATGGTCTTATGCCTGGAGACATGATACTGGAGGTAAAAGGAGCTGCTGTTTTGTCTCAGGTGTTCTTTTAGGGGGATACTATATACAAAAGATGGGAAGGCAGGTTTTCAAGGCAGGTCACAAAAAACAAATAGTCTTTGAAGACTTGCACTTCTTTGTATGAGTTTTGTGGTAATATTGAATATATTTAAGTTATTCAATAAAGTTATTTATTGAAGTGAACAAAATTGTTTCATGGAAGCATGGAAAGTACAGTAGGAATACAT
>JAZGTJ010007146.1:0-23442 GCA_036877575.1 Botia almorhae
AATGACTGTCAACATACACACCAAAATACACAAACACACACACATAATTTCCTTAATTTTCATCACCTAAAGACACACACACACACACACTGCTTTAAGGCAGGGGGGGGGGCGATCTTTTCCTGAACCTTTTCTGTTATACTGGTTGACAGTCTTTTCACGTTCTGATAGCAATCACTATGTAAAGTGGTCTAAATACATTTACATGTATATACGTCCTTTCATTTCATTTCATTTCATCATTTATTTAGATGAGTAAAACTTGATAAATGCTGAAGAAGTGTTGGTATGTAAATCTGGGTAGTCATATGTTAATGAGCTCTGGCCGAACAATAGGGTTGGGGTTCCAATTCTGGAGTTGGATACTTGAGGTCAGAAAATGGATTCTTCAACTAAATTAAACAGTCAGTTCTGCTTATCAGTTCCTGTGTACACATTTTCAACAGTAAGACCCTGCGATTTGCCAGTCATGTAAACGCCAGTCTGGATAGGCAGTGGAAATGCTCCAAAGCGTCAAAACTTTAGTGTCAACTGTGTATCCTCTCTCTCTCTCTCTCTCTCTCTCTCCCTCCGATTATGGCCCATAAAATTCCAATTATGATAAAACCCCACTGACAGGGACTGTAGTTTATGTAATCGCTGTGGGACTGCGTTTGTTTGGTGATGTTTATCAACAGCAAGGCTGCGTGTTTATTTGTGTAGTTGAATTGTGTTGATTATATAAAATGACTCTGATCTTACATTGATTGCAGGTTGTAAATAACCCTCCTTACTCCCTCACTGACAGATCGTCTGTTTAAACGAATCCGTCATCTGTCTGACAAACAAAACACTTCTGTGTGCCTGTACAGATTTCCTCTGACTGGATGTACTGATTTGTTTGGGTTTTGTGGGCTGTGACAGATATAAATCGCTTTTTGAGCACATTTTATAAACCTTGCCCTATTATCTGATGAAGAACACAGTGTATTGAGGAAATTTATTCCAAGGATTCGTATTTTTCCTTGTTTTCTTCCTGTTCAATTATGTGTCTTTAGTGCTCATGAACTCTTTTTTTTTTTTTGTTCTCCAGAATCCCAGAAGTCTCACCTCTCCTCTTTTACAATGAAGTTAATGAAATTTCATTCCCCGAAAATTAAACGAACTCCGTCTAAGAAAGGCAAACAACTTCAGCCGGAGCCCACAGTGAAAACTCCAGAGAAACCTGTCAACAAGGTAGTAAAACTCTACACTGAACTCTACACGCACAAAAGTTTGCAGCTTTAACTCAACACTTTTCTAACTGCAGTAATTCTGTACCCATTGTAATTGTACTGCAGCTCTGCCTTAGTAGACATGAACACACATTTTTTAAATCTACAGTAACTGTATTGTCGCTCTTTCAGCAGTTAACATTCACTCTCCTCCCTTCTAATTAATATTCATGTTTTGGAGCAGAAGGTGAGCCGATTGGAGGAACAGGAGAAGGAGGTGGTTAGCGCTCTGCGATACTTTAAGACAATTGTAGATAAGATGAGCGTTGATTCCAAAGTTCTGCAGATGCTTCCTGGATCAGCCAGTAAAGTTCTGGAGGCCATACTGCCCCTGATGCAGGGAGACGCACGGATTCAGCACAGGTATAGAGTGTAGAAGACATTATTACTGTAGCTGTTTGCTTCTCATTTGTTGTTTTTAACTGCCTGATTCATGTCAGCACTCAGATGTGCAGCCTCCGGCCACAGAGCTGCTTGTAATGTCTAGAAGAGAGAAATGTTGATGAATACACATACTGATTGCATCATGCAATACATACATACATCACGTAAGAGTTTCAGCACCAAGCACGTGCGTTATGTGCAGTGTGTTCATATGCAAAGCAAACATATACATGCAATCACACACACACACTGCCTTCCAGAATCAACTGTATGAGCATGTGTTGTGTATGTGTTTGTTTGTACATGTTTCAGCACATCTGAACTCCACCCATACGTAAACACACACACACACACAGTCTCTTTCACTCAAACACACACACACACACCTGTAAAGGTACTGTATCTTACACTTCTGAATGGTCTGATCTCCCTCTCTCTCTCTCTCTCTCTCTCTCTCCCACCCCCCTCTCTCTCTCTCTCTCTCTCTCCCTCCCTCTCTCTATGATTGCAGCTCAGCGTTGTCCTCCTGTCATAACCGTGTGTATCAGAGTTTGGCTAATCTCATTCGCTGGTCAGATCAGGTGATGCTGGAGGGTATCGACCTTGACGACAAGGATACTGTGACAACCGTAACCACGGTGATCAAAGCTGTGCTGGATGGCGTGAAGGTCAGGGGCTGAGAATTGCATTTGTGACAAGGTTAGAACAACACAGGAATATTTATAACTTTGTGTGTGTGTGTTTGTAACAGGAGCTGGTAAAACTCACTATAGAGAAACAGGAGCAACCGTCCCCGACATCCCCCACCAAACCAGCACCCCCTGTGGCCAAAACAGAGAGGTACAGTCATAAAACCTGATGTGGCTTGCATTAATTTATTAAGATTATATACATACAGTTAATGACATCTCTCTTTCTGTATTTTAGTGTGTGTGAAAATCCTTTAACTGAACGAGAGAAGGCAATCCTGAGTAAGACCACACCCATTGCCACGCCCACCGACAGCTTGACTGACATGTCAGAGGAGGAGGTAGCCCCGCCCAAGCCTCCTCTTCCAGGGCTGAAACTGGCAGAGCACAGGTGAGGGGGTGTGGCCTAATGACCACAAAAGTAGATGAATGAAATCCAAAGTTTCTCAAACACACTCCGCACTAGTTCCACACAGTGTACTCTGTTATATACTGCACATTTAGAAAAATAGTATGAGTGGAATGGTAGTATGCTATTTGGAACATATACATTTTTCTTTGGTTTTGTCCCAATTCATTCTGTGTACTTCAGTGTCTCCTTTACAGCTCACATATTATAACTGTGCTTGTGTGTAGGATAAGAAATGTTCGATTAATGAGCATTGTTTTGACCGTAAAGTTTATTAGCAGTGCTTACGTTAGTGTACACTAGTTAATGTGTATGATAATGTATTCTCTGAGCATATAGTACAGTGCACAAGGCAGTTAATAGTGACTTTAGCTGTTCAAGTTATAGCTTTGCCGTTATTTTACATTAATAAAGTTTGCATATTTTGTTTTACATAATAAAGTTTTACATTATTTGCATATTAACACACGTTATTCTTGAATAAGTTGTATTGTATTTAATGAAATTTTATTTTCACCGGTATTACGTAAGGCAAAACCACTTTGAAGGATAAACTGAAATTCATAACATAACATTTCAACACAACTTCTGCTCATGAAGGTAAATGCCATATTACCTGACCATACTTTACCTAAAGTAACCTAAAACCTACATTGTGCTTTTAGAACAAATGGTGCAACCAAATAAACAAAAGAGTTCGTTTACTAGCTGGAAGTTAGCATACTACCATACTACTTATACTATTTTTCTAAATGTGCTGTATATAACAGAGCACACTGTGTGAAACTATTAAGACTAGTGTGGATTTTATGTTCCAGTTTAAGTAAAAACTCATAAATGCCTGGTGCAACCCTACCTAGGTATTTTATTTTATTTTTAGACGATCATTCCTTAAAGACGAATCATGTTCATTCTTAAATCTGTTGTTCTGCTTTTATAAAAGCAAATCTCTCAGTATTTATATGAATGAGAACAACTCGCACACACTCGTATGACCACATGAATGTGTTCCGAAGCAGAAGCTTGTTTTTCCGTTTACTTTTTGTCTGTGAATTAAGCAGTAGTGAAACTGCCACATACGCACTTTCTCAAAAGAGGAAGGTCTCTGATTTTGATGGTAATTGATTGTGAGGTGTTTTGCTAAGGGTGTGTGGAGGGTGTATGAGGTCACTGGAGCTATAGACTCCTGTCAGAACAGTTATCAGCACAACTATATATTGTTATCAGCACAACTATATATTGTTATCAGCACAACTATATATTGTTATCAGCACAACTGTTGGCTCTAGAAGACATTTAATAAATTACCTTGAGGGTGTTTTAGCCTCAAACTCCCTCGTGGCCTAGTTTGCATTGAATTAAATATGCCATCCGCTCTGACTGATGTCTGTTTAGCTTGTGTTGTACTGCACTGTATCTGATTCACTCTCATAGTTTCTCTTCATCTTTCATTGATGTTCCTCAGTCATGTCATCTCTGTGTTTTCTGATTTATGTGTTTGTTTCTTCTGTAATCGTTTGTTCATCCTGATCCTCTCTCTCTGTACTCTCTGGATTGTTTGGTTGTTCTGGGCCAGGAAGAGGATGCAGTTGTGCTCCGATCCTGTTGCCGGGCAGCGGAGGGCCACGGCGATGGAAATGTATGTTTGCCAAAGGTGTACTCTGTGTGCATTATGGCATAACACAGTTACACCCCTCGTGCTTCCGTATTGGTTGGCCATCCTTACCTGCATGTGACTGTATTACAGTGTGTGTACGCATTGCAGAGTGACGGCCAATCAGAGGAAAGCCAGACTGTAGTGAATTTGCATGGCAGACCTACAGTATGGGCATTCGTTAATGAATCCGAAAAGGAATGTGTACAGAATTCCCATTGGAATGTCTATTGTAAATTGAAATCCAAATTATCATTAGATTTGGGCATCAGCTTTTTACTGTCACCTGGTCTTGTGATCTGTCACCCTGATGAGTATAATCATCACCCTTCGAAAATGCGTTCAATCACCAATTGGGCAATTCATTCACTAATGGGATTTCGAATATATTCTAGATCGTTTAGAACTTGATTTCGTAGCACTCATTGCTTGTAAAATGTTTTTTGTAAAATGGGATAAATACCTCTTTAAGACATCCAAAGGAATTTTAAAAAGATTATATAAATAAGGATTATATAAAGGAAATTTTCCAGCATCTTTCAGTTTTTGTGTCTTTTGTTTCTGCTTTGATCCCATAAGAATCTTTTATAATTGGTTTCAAATTCTGATGGAAATTCCAATCTTTTATGCATCTTTAATTCCTTCAGGATTTTTGGCTAGCGTTGCTTCCTGCTCCCTCAATTCCTCCCACTGGATTTTCCATGATTCCTTTATGTTTCCATGGTTACCAGCTAAAGCTTCATTGAAGTGTAAAGGACTGTCAGGGAAACCCAACATCCGATCTCACCACCCACACATTCAACGGCTGTGCTACTTTAGTGTGTGTGTGTGTGTGTTGTGTGTGTGTCCAAAAACCCTCAATAACTGTGTGTAGACAGCCTGTGCTTGTTTCATTTGACCTTGTTTACATAGTTTGTTTCATACTTTTGAATTCATTTGCATATTTATGAATATTGTGTCCGTAGCCCGCCTGCTCTGCCACCGAAGAAGCGACAGTCTGTCCCCTCCCCTACCCGTGTTGCCGTGGTAGCACCAATGAGTCGAGTCCCATGTGGTCTAAACGTGCCTCCCGGAGCTCTTCGACAGGTAGCGCACCTGATCATGTCCTTTGAACTGTCCAGTATGTCTTTATTTCTATGTTAAAAGACTTTCATCTATCCCAGTTTAATATACAGAGGCAGCTATAAGTATGTCTTTTTTAGGGCTTCCTGAAGAGTATAAACAACATGAGTCTTTAAAATGGTGCTAAAAATGGTTTATTGGATTATTTGAGTTTCTCGACATGTCAACTTTTGGCTCAGCCAATGACTCGGAGCCAGAGTTTAGGGCGGGACTATCCCTCTGTCCAAAGAGTTCACCACACTCCATTTTGTTTAAGTGTGGCAGAAACACCTGTGAGTTGATTTGTTGTTTGTTTCTGGGTGAAGCAACAGGAGTTTGAGGTGGACCTCCTCCAGAGGCGGTTCTCCGGCGGCAGCCAATCATACGACGGGGATTCTCCCCGTCTTTCTCCATGTAACAGTATGGGAAAGCTGAGCAAGTCTGACGAGCAGCTCTCTTCTCTGGAGCGAGACAGCGGACAGTGTTCTCGAAACACCAGCTGTGAAACACTTGGTATACAAACACGAACACGTTTAATCCAGAGCTCCACTTCTGTTACTCAACATAGAGTTCATGTTGGACATCACAGAACTACCTGATACAGTACAAACATTTTCATTTTAACAATAAATGACAGGCAATAATTCACAATATAATGGTTAGTACGAACCATGCTTAATTTAATAGCGTGGAACCATGCTTAATTTAATAGCGTGGAACCATGCTTAATTTAATAGCGTGGAACCATGCTTAATTTAACAGTTAATTTTATCCTCCTTTTTAGAAGCTGATAACACTTTATTTTGCTGTTATAATTTTTTAGAATTTAATTAGATGCCGTTTATTGTTTCATAGCACAGGCAGTGACTCATTTTGTGGTCACAACCCACCAGTTCAGAACCATTGGTTAGATTCATATCCCAGAACAAGTTGATAGATTTGAAAAAACTCACCAGGATGTCACATACAGAACTGTGTTTGTATAACTAATATGTGTCATTCTCACGTCATTCTGTTTTCTATAGAGGGATACGATCCTGATTACGACTTCCTGCATCAGGATCTGTCTGTTTCCGACCCCTTACCGTTTCCCACGGGTACTGGCACCAGTCTGAGCCCCCTCCCAGAATGCCATGGGGAACCACAGTCCTTCAGCCCCACCCATTGCCCCACCCAGCCACGGTTTAGTGCTCCTGTAACCACTCAGGCTTCTATGGACTACTGGACACCACCCCTCACTCCTGATCCAACCAATAGCATGCTTCCCCCCGCCCTTCCACAGAAGAAGCGCAGATCTGCTCCAATCATATCTGCCTATCCTCTTTATGAGCGCCTCCCATCACACTACGACAACCTATCAGAGGAGGAACAACCCACGCCACCCTTCCCCTTGGTGACACCGGTCTCCCCCCTACCGCAGGTCAATGGCGGGGGCGACCTCTCACAGTATACTGACCCAGACAGCCCACCTCCATTGCCAGAGAAGAAGGGCAAGCAAAGTAAGTGAGGTCAAGTGTGTGTTGATCGGTAGCCTCATACACTCACTCAACAGTGCTGTTATACTGCACATTCCAACTGTGTCTATTACACTGTGTCCTGGACAGTGCTTAATATAAAGATACATCTTATTAGAAACATTGCACAGTCCACAGCAGTATCCGTATCACATTTTTTTGCGCTGTGATAAATGTGATTAATTTTGTTACGAGAAATCACATTTCCATCCATAATGATTTATGATCAGTGATAATAATCACAGAGTCAGAATCGCAAAGAGCTTTATTGCCAAGTGTGCTTGTACGCAGAAATATTTCTTTGGTAATTTAAGTCTCAAGTGCACGACAGCAGACATATAATAATAACATTAAAAATATAAAAAAAATAAAAGAGAGACTCTTGTGTCAAATAAATATATTTTATGACTGTGCGTATTTACAGATGTTGCATACACCTGTGAGGGCGTATTATGATGTGCTGAAGAGGTGATGATATGTACAGGAAATAGAGATTAGCAGTTGTTAATGTTAAGTTGCACCTGGTTACAATGCAATGTGGATGCTGTCTTTCTCACTGGTTTTAACTGCATGTCTCTCTCTCTTTCTCTCTGCAGTCCTGCAGTACATGCAGTTTGTTGAGGATTACTCTGAACCGCAGCCGTCCGTGTTTTATCAGACGCCTCAGAGCGAGAGCATTTACGAGCAAAGGAGGAATAAGCGCTTTCAGGAGGTCTACGGCTTTAACGATTCGTACAGCAGTTCGGATTCCGTGCATGAGCCCGTGCCGCCGCCCGCCCTGCCGCCCAAACAGAGACAGCTGGTGAGTCACCTTCCACGTGCACGCGTCACATCACGTGTATTTTATCTGTGAGCCGCGCATGAGGTCATCGAACATAGAGCGGGTCAGTAAAGGTGAAAGATCAAACCGAGGTGCTTTAGAGGAGCCACGGTCAGGGTCACCGAAAGGTCATGTGGAAAACATGGATTAATTCAGATTATGGGGGTTTTAGTAAAACTGTTACAGATTGAGGTTGCAGTGGTGGGTTTATGCTGATGGGAAATTGTGCCACACCAGCAAACCAACATCATTCTTACTCTCTGTCTCCTTCTTTCTCTCTCTCTCTGTCTCTCTCTTCCTCTCTCTCTCTTAGTTTATCTATCTGTCTCTCTGTCTCTGTCTCTCTTCATCTGTCTATCTGTCTCTTTCTATTTATCTATCTTGCTCTCTCTTTTATATCTGTTTATTCTTTGCTGGTTTAAAGGGCATGTGAATCTTAGACAGGCATAAGAGACAAAGAATGTGTAGATCATGGTCTTCTTTTTCTTCTCTTCTTTTCCTTACTTCCTGTTTAAAAGCAGCATGCTCAGAATTTACATTACTAAATCTCTCTGACCTTCAGGGTTCAAAATCTTTACCACATCAGCCAACAGTGAGTGAATTGAGGGAATGCACCAGCCATAAATATGTTTTGTATAAAGCATATTTCCGTGCGTATTAGTAACAGACTGCAGAGGTCATTGTGTCACCTGCAGTATCATGTATGGGATGAATCACAAATCACAAAAATGTGAAGATCTTTTATTTGTTCGCTTTGAACCCTGATGGTCTTATTGTGTATGATACTCTGTGGACGTCATTCTTTAAAATATGTTTTATGTTCTTTCAACAAAATGCATTAACTCCATTTTTTTGTCATCTAATGTAATCAAAGCCACATGGACAGAGTTAAAAATAAATCAACCAGTAACACGTCAATAACATGTTTCCATCCAATTAGATCCAGATGGATAAAGTTCAACAATAATTCCCACTGGGAATTTAGATTTCAGTCATGTTCCGGAAGTTAAATGCTGTTTCATGTTGTCTTTAAATCAACTTCCCACTTTATATGTCTTTTAACTCTTGGTTTAAACTTCTTTGGTCTGATACTTTCTTTTTTAAGATAACTTTATCTCAGTTTTTTTCTGACCTTTCTCTTCTTTCTCTCTTCCTCCTGCTCTATGTTTCTCTTCACCGCTCTAGGCTTCCCACACCTCTCCCTCTTCATCTTCATCATCATCATCTTTTTCACCCCTTCCCCCTCCTGCTGAGCTTCAGGAGGAGGCGGAGCCTGTTCTTGGTCTCAGCCTATCAGTGTCTAACTCCTTCCTCAGTGGCCATGCCTCTTTGACCACACCTGTGGTGAGTGTCAACCAATCAGGAAGTAGAGGGCATGCAAAGTATTTATAAACAAAATGATGTCCTCTCTCCCAAAACATTAGTTTTGGTTAGGTTCATACATTATCTATCTGCAGATAAAATGGTTAATTACACTTAATCTACCTTGTTTTTTGGTTAATAATATACTTAATCTCAAATAATCTCAAATTTTTTGGATTAACTGAAATTTATATGAATTTTATGTGGTTTATCACAACAAAATTAAAATGCAACATAAAATGATTGTTTATATTTGTTTAATGCAGTTAATACATTTAACAAATGTCCAGCAGTAGTTTATACAAACTTGGAATGTTCTGCAATTCGTCTTTTAGTCAGTCTATTTTTATTCAGTAGCTGAAGTTATATATTATTATTTAAATGATTTAGGCCACATGTGTATTTATCAGGTGTGTTCTGGTCAGCTAATGTGTGGTTTCAGTGCGCGCACACACTAGTCATATAATTCTGTCATGATTTTGTCAAATGTTTCCCTGAGGTGGTTATTAAACTGCTGTTTAAACATTACTTAAAGATTATTCATGGGGTTTGGACATCTGATTTGCTTCTGGAGTTTAATTGGGTGTTTTTTTGGAACCAGAACCAAAGCTGAATTAAAGTCTAAAGCTGATCTAATCTTCATTTATCTGTTTATCTGGATTTAAGGCCAGAGCTTATGAAAATACATTTTAATCTTAATGTAGCATTAAACCAACAATTTTGAGGAGACTATTAAAACCTGATTTGGGCTCTGTGCTAAAGAGAATAAAGGGAAACTGATCTTAGATCAGTACTGGATAGTTCAAACTGACATGATGAGACAGTTGTCTGTTTATTTTACAAACATGTTTCAGTATTGTATTAGACACTTATTTAGATATTTTGAAGGTTTAGAAGGTGTTGTCCAATGTTTGATTTACATTTACATTTACATTTAGGCATTTGGCAGACGCTTTTATCCAAAGCGACTTACATTGCATTATACTATACATACACATTGATTACTATAATTTGTTTGCATAAATTTATTCTACATGTGTACATGACATTTGTTAGCAAGTTATTCTTAAATCATTGAAGCTTGTTAAAATCTGAGCAGGTCACAGTATAGTTTGTGTTTAATATAATATCTTTGTTGTGCAGAATTTTGGACCGATAATTTCAATTCTCCTCTTTATGTGGTCGCACAAGATGAGGATGAAAACTACATTAATTGAGAAATAATTAATTGAGAAAACACCAGTAAGGAAAACAGTAATATGGGACTTTTATTTTATCCATTGGGAATTGGTTAGATGCTAAAAAAAATTAAAGCTGTACTGTTTTGGTCAAAAATACAAGAAAATCAATTTCTGACCAAGTATATGACAGGTCTGTGTTCAGCACAATCTCCTTATCTTCCCCCAATTTGCAACAGTAAGTTTAAAATAAACATTTATAATTTAAGATGTTGGGTCTGATTTCACAGGAAATGTCTGTCTGTGAACAAAAGGAAGAAGGTCCGGCTGCTACATCACATGTCTGGGTGCTGTAGATGATGCAGTGTTTGTAGTTTGTTCTTACAGCAGTTGTTTAGAATTTAAATGTGTCATCCAAGTTAAGAAAATAACTCCGCAAGTATCCTGCAATTTAATGTTTCAAACTGAGAAAAAAGCCCAAAAGGAAAGTTGTTTTTTTAGAGGCAGATTAGGTGAATAAAGGATTTTAATAAAAGATTACAAAGATCATTATTACAGTAACTCATGTTAATATGAATGTTGAATATCTTCTATTTAAAGTGTAAATGTTGTCATAAGCAGTTACCACGGTAATGAGATTTAGCGAGTGTCCATTTGTCATGGTAACGGCATCTGGGAATTGTTGTGGAATGTTGTGTGCTCTTGACCCCTGATCTCTGAGGTCAAAGCAGAAGCACTATGTTGAGTGTGTGTGTGTTTGTCTAAGGAAGGAGTCTCAGTAAGTAGCTGACCTGTGTGTGTATCAGATTCTGAGGTTCCATATGGATGTTTTTTTGTCCATCTCTTTTCCCCATCCCGTCTTCTGATTCCCTGAGGAATGCTTACATTCCAGAATGTCCTGACGGAATAGAATGGGGGATACTTTTCCCAATCTCTTAGAAAAACATGTTGAGCCATGTTTGTCAGGCTCTGTGTGTGTGTGTGTGTGTGTGCGCGCGCAGGCTGATCTGGAATGTTGTTACTGGTACTTCAGACAAGTCAGTGCAGGTTCTGTAATCCCTCCTTAGCAACATCCGGAAATGTAAACACTTTATCTACACACACACACACACACACACACACACACATTCAGCTTTGTCATATTATGCCAAGAAGTTTCTTTTTATAGTACGTACATGATCCTCCAATCTTTAATTTTCTACCTTTCTAATTTGAATCTTTTTTCCTTTAAACAGTTTTTTAATATTTTTTGGGTCAGATTTATCCTAAATTCTTCTTCCGATTCCATCTTTTCTGTCCCATTTTTCTTTTTCCCCTTCCTTTTGTTTTAACCAATGACAGAGTTCCGACCTGGTTGGCTTGACCAATGCCAGCAGGGCTCTAGATGGTGGAAGTGCCTCTAACGGGTCCTTGACCAGCTCTCTGGTCTCTCTGGCTGTCTGTCTTCCTTCTGAGTCGTCTCTCTCTGACTCACTTCTCACCTCTGCGGTAAACATGCACTTAACAGCACAAAGCACTCTTCTCTGATGTTGAGCTAGATTTCTGCAGTCTGACTTCTAATTCTAGCCATCTTAGAAACACACAAACACAAAATTGGTATTTGTAAGTTATTTTAAGATTTTCTCTTTCACAACATCTGGACTATCTCAAAAATATAAGCAACATGATATGAGGAATATAATGTAAATATGTGCGTCGGCGCCATCTAGTGGTGTAAAAACTCAACGTCCTGTATGCGTACTGTAACCCAGAAGACTCTATATTATTATTTTATACATTTTTATTATTTATCTGTGTATTTTTAGGCTCATAGTCCTCTGTAGTTTTGACAGTGAGATTTGCATGCAAAAGAAAAACTAGGAGATTCGTGTTTTATTTTTCTGGAATTCATGTTTTGCATGTAATGTTACTTAAAATAAATAGTGCTGTTGTGCCAAGAGAATCAGAAACCAGGTGTGTTTGATGGCAGCTCGTCATTGGCTGTCATGACGTGTGTCCCTCTTGTCTTGCTGTAGAGCGAGAGTGTTGATGAAGGCGGTGAGGGAGAGTATGTGAATCTGTACTCATCCACCCAGGCCAACGGGGACAGCGCGCACCGCACTGTGAGTACCGCACGCCCCAGTGTGTGTTTTATTTGTACGGGTGTGTGAACGTGTTTTTGAACTGTATTCGTTTTGATATTCCTCAGGACGCTTTATCTTGTAATGATGTGCATCAAGACCACGCCCCTCACATGCACTCGTCCAATAGCAAGGGAGCATCTTCTAAAGACAGGTATAATTTAAACTGTGAAATCTGACTGTGTTGCTGTGGTTTTGAGCGGCTCAGTGTTATGTACTGTGTGTGTTATTTCTCTCACATGACAGGCTGAAGGAAGCCAGTCACGGACAGATTGAGGATATTGATGAACTTTCTCTTATCGACCACAATGAAATTATGGATCGTATTACACTCAAAGCAGAGGTAATAATAACTGAGAGTCATCATACAAAAATAATTGATACCAACAATAATTAATTACACTATATATCCTATTGGTCAAAATTTAGGGTCACTTTTTTATGAATATTAAAACTATTTAATAACGTAAATGTTCCTGTAACTCCATTGGTAGAGCAGTGCAAAGGTTGTGGGTTTGATTCCCAGGGAACTCGTACTGATATACTGATAAATTGTATAGCTTATAGCTTTTTACTGTAAATCGCTTTGAATAAAAGCGTTTGACAAATGCATAAATGTAATTATAACTATAGGACTAAATCAATGTTATGTTTTAGTATGTCATGTTTTGTAGTCACCGTTTGCCTAAAAAAATTCAAAAAATAACCATGGCATTTTATCACCTACTTTTTTGACTTTTTATAACCTTTCCTACTTGCTTTTTAACCAGTATATAAGTTCCCATCTATGCTGAGCTCCTATTGGCTGCTTTTTCCTTATTATTCAGTCCAAGTCATACATTTCAAAAACGTTTTATAACACAATTTTTGTTTTGCAATGAAAGACATTGACAATTTGTGTCTATAAAACAAATTTCAAACATTTCAGAATACAGCTTCAGTTCTAAAGATCTTTAAGATGATCAGAAATATTTCAGTCAAATGACTACAATTTTGACCGGTAGTGTATGTATGTGTGTGTGTTGTGCTATTTGCTGCCGATGTGGAGTGTGTGATTCTGTAGTCTGGGGTTGATGTCAGTCTAGCAGGACACACACACACACACTCACACTGGTGCAGTGCTGTGATGGGCAGCATTACTTCAGTGGCTGCAGTAATCATTCTTTGTCTTTCTGATAGAATGATGACGGCCCGGATGTAAGAGCAGGATCTGTTGACATACTGTTAGTTCACGCCACAGAGACAGATCGCAAAGGTAATCAGCATTATTTCTTTACCTGGATGCTGTTTGATGTTTAATCTGTGTGTATATGGTGTTTTCTGTTTTGGTTTTGTCTGTTTTTGTTCCTGTAGTTGTTGGTAGTGCAAGGTTAAATGAATTCTTCCTTCTAATTCCTAAATTAATTCTAATTCTTTCTTCAGTATGTGTGTGTGTGTATTTGTGTGTGTGTGTGTAATGGGGGTTGTGTTGTACCTGTTGTATTTTAATCATATTTCTTTGTATTGTAGATTTGGTGTTGTACTGTGAGGCGTTTCTCACCACATACAGAACCTTCATAACGCCTGAGGACCTCATTAAAAAACTACACTACAGATATCCTTTAATCTGTATGAGTGGAGAGGGATTTACATCTGTGTGTCTGTGTATCTGTCCGTGTGTGTGGGTTTGTCTGTTCTGGTATTCACTATGTTGTGGGGACCAAATGTCCCCACAAGTATAGTAATACCAGTACGCTTTGACCTTGTAGGACATTTTTGAGGTCCCCATAAGAAAACAAGCTTGTAAATCATATAGAATGGTTTATTTTTCAAATCTAAGTCAAAATGACCTTTTTCAAAAATAGCAGAATGTTTTCTGTGAGAGTTGGGTGTGGTTAGGGGATAGAATGTACAGTTTGTACAGTATAAAAATTATTACGTGTAAGGAATGTCTCTATAGGAGATGAAAACCTGTGTGTGTGTGTGTGTGTGTGTGTGTGTGTTCCTTAACATCCGTGCACATATACTCGATTCTGTCACAGTCCAGACACCTTTAAGAAGCGTCTCAGTAAAAACACATTCTTCGTGTTGGTGAGAGTTGTGGATGAGCTCTGGTGAGTAAATATTTGTTTTAATTTCAATGCACAAGACGTGTGTGTTTCATTGTTGGGAAAGCTACGTTCAAACTGTATCATGCCACAAAGCTACGCAAATTGTCGAGCTATACTCGTAAAAGTGTTCATAAAGCTACATTTGCAGTATGGTGTGTGTGTTGCATTCATAACTGATACATTATTTGTTTTTGTGTAATTGTGTGTGTGTGTGTGTGTGTGGGTGCATGTTAGTCTGGTGGAGTTGACAGAGGACATTCTGAGGCAGTTAATGGATCTGGTGTTTCGTCTGGTCTGTAATGGAGAACTGAGTCTGGCGCGAGTTCTGCGAAAGAATATTCTAGATAAAGTGGAACAGAAGAGACTCCTGCGACACATGCACACGCTCAAACCTCTCTCCGCTCGGGGCGTCTCAGCCAGGTACAGGTCAAAGGTCAGGAGTTATTAGAGCAATTCTTGTCTGTGAGAGAGTGATGCATTGTTTGTGTTTCTGTGTTTTGACTGGGTGTCTATGAAGGCCTGGAACGCTGCATGATTTCCGCAGTCATGAGATCGCCGATCAGCTGACCCTGCTGGACGCAGAGCTCTTCTATAAGATCGAGGTAAGACACACTGTTTACTCTCAACTGCACCGTTGTATTTAGCAAACATTTATATCTTGAGGTGTAAAATATTGCCAGTACGGCCAATACTTACTATAATCACTTTCTGTCTGTCTGTCTGCCTGTGTGTGTGCGCGCTTGTGTGTGTGTCTGTGTGTGTGTGTGTGTGTGTGTGTCTGTGTGTGTCTAGATTCCTGAGGTGCTTCTGTGGGCAAAGGAACAGAATGAAGAAAAGAGTCCAAATTTGACCCAGTTTACAGAACACTTTAACAATATGAGCTACTGGTAAATATTTATTCATACACACTACACCCTACAATACATGTTCCTTACTACACCCTAATGTCCTGCACACTACTCTCTGAACGAACTCACTGTATACATTTCATCTGTGTGTTACATGTATAGTAACAGCGTTTTTTCATCCTGTCCATTAGGGTGCGCTCTATAATTATCCAGCAGGAGAAGGCTCAGGACAGAGAGAAACTGCTGCTCAAATTCATTAAGATCATGAAGGTAAATCACAGTTTACAATCACATTCCAGGCCATCATCAGTTGGTTTTAAAATCAAAGCTTTATTAAACCATGTTTTTACATTATTCTTCTCTTTAGAATCTGTGTCCATTATTAATGTGTGCTGAATATGTCACATCTCTTTTGTCCCTTTTCCTCATTCATAGCACCTGCGGAAGCTGAACAACTTTAATTCTTATTTGGCGATTCTCTCTGCGCTGGACTCTGCACCAATCAGACGGCTCGAATGGCAGAAACAGACATCAGAGGTCAGTCACGGCAACCAATCAAATCTGTGTTGTGTCTTCCTCTCTGCCAAACAACACAGTAATATATGAATTTAAATGAAATAGTTCATATAAACTAAGAATGCATGCAATGTGTCTCTTCATCTTGCAGGGTTTGGAGGAGTACTGCACTTTGATTGACAGTTCGTCATCTTTCCGAGCGTACAGAGCAGCATTAGCTGAAGTTGAACCTCCATGTATACCCTATCTGTGAGTGTGTTATGTGTTTATACCCAACTTGTGGGTGTGCTATCTATGTATAACCTACCTGTAAGTGTGTAATATAAGTCCTACACCTTCCAGTTATGGATCAATAGAGATTTACTGTCCATCAGTTAAGGTCATTGCATAACTCGCAGTATCATAAACTAACCAAGCTCTGAAATGCTGCATCATCATGACATCATGAATTGTATCTTATTTTTGTATCTCTTGTATCTGTAGTTTGATATGCTTATGACAGTGAGACTCGAACATTGTTTTTCTGTTGCAGATTTAATTATACATTGTTACGGTTCCTAACTGAGTGGTTACCCTGTTTGCTGTTTTACATTCACTTAATTTTAATATTAAAATTTATTTCACATTTATAAGAAGTATTTACCAGATAATATAAGTTTCTTATTTTAGTTCATCATTTTTTCTCGCAGGGGATTGATTTTACAAGATCTGACGTTTGTTCACCTTGGAAACCCAGATTTTATTGATGGGAAAGTGAACTTTTCCAAACGCTGGCAGCAGTTCAATATTCTGGACAGCATGAGACGTTTCCAGCAAGCGTAAGTTATCTGCTGGCATAAACCCAGGGCTGGACCAGCATGGGTTCATGTTACACGATTCAAACTCTGATTTAGACTTAGATTTAGATAGCTTTTGGTTTGAAATAAAGCATTGAGGCAAAAGGTGTGCATCAACAAGAATGTGGTTTAACTATTTTAATAAAAATAATCAGACAGTGAATCTTCTGTCAAGCGATGTAGTTGATTAGCCTAACTGTTGGTTGTTTAATGTTTTGTGCAGTATTATTTGATAAATACATTTAATGTTATTTCTCTGCTGATAGTTGCAAATACAGCCATACGTTTTTCATATCGGTTGGTGATATATATCGTGACTAATAAAATAATTGTATTTTTCATCATAATTATATTTGTAGACACTATGAACTGAAACGGAACGAAGACATCGTCTCGTTCTTCAACGACTTCAGCGATCATCTTGCAGAGGAAGCGTTATGGGAACTGTCACTCAAGATCAAACCACGAAACATCTCCAGGCGCCGAACTGAGCGAGAGGAGAAGACCTAGAACCTCACATCGTCAACCACAGAGACAATTTATGGTGAGACCCGAACCACCTGCAGAACCTTGGGAACCCACGCTAAGTTGTTTAAGAGCTATTTATCTGGTTCTGGAGCTGAAACAGACTGAACTGAGAAATGGCTCCAGTTTGCACCAATAGACTGCAACACCCAGCAGTATTTTACCCGATTGGCATTAAGCTCATGAGGGGATTTATATCTCATACATAATGAATTTATAACTCAGTATAAATAAACGAATGCTTACAGTTACACGGACGTACGCATACGCACTGGCACACGCAAAGCGCTAAAGAGGAATCGAACGCTGTGATATAAAGCTGAATCCTCGTACATTTCCATGTTTGTGCGTGTGTGTGTGTGTACTCACACTCTAAGAGGGCTTGGTTCATCTGACATTAATACACTGTGCCTGTTGGAGTGAGTTATTTAGTGTTTGTCCTGTTTGGACGTTTCCATTTGGCCTTCCAAAGGTCAGTCGCACTTTGAGACTGAACTGTTGGCGTCAACTTACGATTTCAACTTACGATTTGCTCTTTTGGAACTGTGCAACTGGATCGACCTGCAGTTAGCGTTCAGACCGGATGTTCGGGATATGGGCAGACAACTGTGCAATCTCACAGATTATTAAGGAGTATTCACTGATCTGTTGAAATGAATAAGACTTGACAGAGACAGTGAGTAATGAACTGTATGGAATATATGAATTAGAAAATGAACGACAGATGACTCATGTCAGTTTACTATGGTTGTGTGTGTGTCCATGTGCAACCCTCATTGTAACTGTTTACTGTCTCTGTGCTCAAAGCCCCTGTTTCTGTGAATCTCATAAAATTATAAAAACAGTTAAGAATGTGTCTTGGTCATATTTCAGCCTAAAATAGATACCAGTAAGATTTATTAAATGGTGACAGTGATGAGAGTTAAGAGTTCTCCCCAAATCCCCCCCACACACAAATACACACATACATATATATAGGTAAACTGTATATATAAACTGTAACGTTTATTTATCGGGTTCAAAGTATACATCATGATAGTATTTGTTGTATAGAAATTCATGCTGATTTTAATAGAAGAATATAATTGGGTCATTCATGAAACATGAGCTTGTGGTGTAAATGATTTGTTCTAGCATCACATTAAATTAAATAAAAAACTTAAGAATAATTTTACAGACTATTCCTTAATTCTGCTTAGGTTTTCGAAGCAAAGCTGATTGTATATGTTACAAAGAGTTTTTTGTTTTTTGCATGGTTAAGACAGTTCCCCCCATGTTATGGTAATGAGGATTTCAGAATTTGCTAATGAGGGTAAAATGTTATTTATTCTTGTTAAATAATTTAAAATCTTGATGGTCCTATTTAGAATTAAAAAAAGGATCAAATTAAATTTTCTTTATGCAAAATACAACATTTTTGTTTATGTTTTGGTGGTGAAATATGACCTGTACATGACTGTGAGATTCACTGGTTTCCTGGGGCAGATATAATGTCCGAGATGGGCGGGGCTCAGCGTTGCCTGGAAACGGGCAGAGTGTATATGGATGTTTCAGGTTAATTTGGGATGTGTATGTTATGTATAAATGTAAGTGTACAGTTGTTAGGTATAATCTCTGATCATATAGAGGGCAGTTATGAGGAAATATATTTTCAAACCAAATGAATCATGCACTAAAATAACTAACATTATTAAGGCAAAAAAAACACAAGAACTGAATATGCTGTGATCTCTGGGTGAGAGAGTGTGTGTTTGTGTGTACGTGTGTGGTTTTTCTACAGAATGTTGTCCTTCAGCTATAGCAAAAACTGCTTTCCTCACTGTGTGTGTGTGTGTTTGTGTGTGTGTTGCACCTGTGATGTTGACGTTTACTGACTCCTGGGATATTTTTTTTTTTCCTGTTACACCTATAACATCCTGTATATTCAACACCAATAAACTGCTCTCTTTGTATCCACCTCGTGTTTGTATTCCTATCCAAAAAACTTTGTTTATATAATTTCATAAAAACACTAACGAGGAATGTCATGGTATTACTATGCTTTCATTGGACATGTACCATAGTAAAACCTTGGTATTCTTTTAAAGTGTCTTGGTGTAACGTAAATAAATGCAATAGTTATAGAAGAACCATGGTGTTACTGTTTTCTATATGATATCATAGTGCAAGTACTATTTTTTTGGACATTTGGTAATACTATATAAGTACTATATAAATACTATATAAATAATACAGTAAAGGAATACAGTAATCCATGATTCCTATGTTATTGGGTAACATTAAATAATAATAGTGATAATTCAAAAACCAGTGTATATATAGCAAGGTAACATAGAACTACTATGCGATACCATCTCTGTGGCATTTTTTTCTATAGGACCCCCCCCACACACACACACACACAACACTAAGATACAGAAACAGCATCATGTTTTCTTTAATATTAAAAAAAGTGTACATGAAAATTGATTACAAAAAAATATTTAAATATTCACATTTAGGAACATTGTGTGATGTTAACGTAAATGACACAATAGAATGTAAATACAGTAAGATTGTAGATGAAAGAAATATGTTTAATAATACTACAAGATTTGTAAAAGTAACTAATTATTCTTGGTAACATTAAAAATTGCTTGTCTTTTATCTTCAAACTGAATTAACAATTTAAACAAGCAAACTACCCTTACAAAGCATTTAAAACTTACCATTTAAAACTTACCAACAACATTATACTCATTAAACTCTTGCTAACAAATTTATTTGACTTTTTATATATTTGCATAACCTGGTATTTGTTAACAAGGGAATTACAACCGTATGAGATTGAACAGGCAGTGAGACTGAGGGATCAGTTTGTTATAATGCAGAATTTCAGTAGCGATTAACATGTAATTATCATACATTCAATGAGTGTGACAGATGACACATTTTTACAGAAGAGCTTTCTTGCTCTTGGAGGGACACGATTACAGGTTGAAGGTCACGGTGAAGGTCAGGTGACTCAAAGAAGCAGCAACAAAGTCATTTGAATTTTGTGAAACGTTTACCTGACAGATATGAAAGTTCTATGTTGGAAGCATGCAATAAAGCGGTCAAGTTTTTGTATATGCTTGTGTGCGTTAATGTGGCCGTGTGCTAGGTTCCAGTAGGGGTCGTTTCGCAGACAGATTTCCTCCGCTGGCTTTCTCGCCATTTTCAATGGCACCCCTCTTTTGGCCACGCCCATGGGTGTGTCCATTCACAGAGCCCCTCTGCCATTTGCAGATGTCGCCATTCAGAATGTCCTGAATATGCTGAACAATCAGGTTTATTGCCACTGGAGATTAAAAAGACAAAAGTAGATCAGTTTAAAAAAAAAACTTTCTTAAATTAAATGTAGATTTTGCTTTGTCTTTTGGCACAAATTTACCCATGTTATCAACTCCTCGGGGTATTATTACATCTGCGTATTTCTTGGTCTGAGAAGGAAAGATTTTAAATGTCAGGAATGCATCACAGTTAATATAAAATCTCTATCAAATGTTATTTCAGCATTGTGTTGTGTGAGTGTGTATTTGAGTGTGTGTTTTCTCACCGGAAGGCAGAATTCTTCAAAGGCAGGTTTAACAAAGGTTGTGTATTGGGTGAGAATCTGTTCAAGGTCTCGGCCTCTTCTCATGTCCCGCAGAACTAAAGACACAATATACACTGTTACACACACCAGTGGTATCACACACCCAATCATAAAAACATTGGATGTGCGTAATAACTGTAATAACTAAAACTCATTGAAAAACATTTCCATACAAGAAGTAACTTTGGCAAAAACAAAATTTAAATTAAGAGATTAAAAAAATAACAAAATAAATTAGGTATGCATTTTCATAGTGATCCAGCCAACTGCAAAATTACAAAGTTACTCTAGTATGTTTTGTAATTTGAATTCTAAGTTCTTATTTTGGATGTGACTAACTCTAGAAATGTTCCTTAAAATAAAACTGAAACTAATAACACAAAAGCAAAATAAAAATGTCACTTTATATAACAGAAAAAATATATTATTTTAATTTATGATCCATTTAGATAAATGAATACCTCTGCGTGACAGACGCACGTCTGAATCAGTGTCAACAAACAACTTCATGTGGAACATATCTCTCACTTCCTGTGTGTAGAACACCAGAATACCCTCAAACAGCACCACATCAGCAGGGTACACACAAATCTTCTCCTGCAGCCTATACACACACACACACACACACACACACATTAACTCAGCTGTTATCAGACAAACACAGAAAACCACACCTTTATCAAAGATCAGTTACACAGTTACACTGTGAGAGAATGCAAATGTGTGTCACTGGTCGATGCGTCAATATAAGAGAAGTGTGTGTGTGTGTATTGCCTGGAATGGGTGACAAAGTCATATGTGGGAACCTCCACCATTTTTCCTTCTACAATGTCCTTCAGAGTTTGACACATGAACTCTGTGTCAAACGCATCTGGGAAACAGAGAGAGAACATGAGAAACTAGACAGCTAGAAAGATCTATCCATAATCACATGTCTTAAAGGTACAGTTCACTCAAAAGTGAAATGCTGTCATTATTCACTTGCTTTATTTTATTACTTGCATTATTTACTTTCATTATTCTAGGTTGTTCGAGATCAGCATGTTCAGTTCTGGGAGAACTATTCCCTTAATCTTCTGTTTGTACCTGGATGATCAAAGTTGTACTGGCCCTTTAAAGCTTTGGCCTTCTGTTCAGGAGTCAGAACCCGGTAGAAACTGTCCTGACTGACGATGGTGACCTTACGCTGACAGTGGTCCACTTTGTTCTGACCCAATAGCTCCATGATTTTGGCGCATACTGTGGACTGGAGAAGACAACCGCATTTACTGTCACATGAACGACCTGGACTGATTATGTTGCGTGCATTTGTAATTGCATCAGTCTGAATACCATCACTGACAGCATTACAAGTGGACACAAGATGTTTTGATAAGGGCCTGTTTGTCTTACATTTGGTTTCTTTTTTCTTAGAGCCTGCAAAAATAACATTGCAGGATAAGTTATTTGCCCGTAATTACTAATGCATTAACCTGGATTTGATTTTTACGCATTTGACCTAGGTTTATTTTTGGGCGGCTTCTATTGCATATTATTTTCTTTATTCCTATTCACTAACCCAACATATCAAACATGGCATATATTTAGAAATTACATATTGACTGTGACCAACCAGGGGACAACAGGTGCGCACGGTAAATCACATATAACAGCAGTACACTTTTATGCATGGGCTCGTCTGTAGTAGAGGTTAATGTCTCGTACCTTTCCACTTGCGGTTCCTCCGCTAACGCCGATCAGAAATGGACGGTGAAGCGGCTGCTCGGTTTCGCACAACAGTCCGGCTGAATTCATGTTAATGCTTTACCAAACAGTCTGTGTTATTCAAGTATGGAGTCCGGCTGCGCGCATCAATTTGTTTCGGGGGTTATCAGTCATCGGTTGAAAGCTGTCCAGGCACTGTTGGGTCGATTACCACCTAGTTTACCCATCAGCCACGGCTGTGGAAATGCGATTCGGTGCTGGACACTGAGAATTAAATTGAACTAAAAATTGTTGGCGAGTCATGAAGGTGTAGTCCTCCGGGGGCGTTCAGTGACCCAGAATGCGGAAGCCCCCTTTGACCACATTCAACTGTCAGGACGTGTACTTGGGTAATGGAGATATTTGTGACTTAAAAAGTGTAATCGTTTAAATGTATAACTCCAAAATATCTGTATCCGATAAACAAACGAAAGTTGTTTTAAAGAATGTATAATAATTTATACTTTTCTAAAAGTTCTTTATGCTGTAAGGGTAATGACTATGATTGGTCCACGAACAACAGCGCTGAGAAAAGTCATTTTTACCACGTGATGGCGCCGCCTACGTCCCGCCTCAGTAGCCGCATTGAAAATTATTTGCGATTGAAAAAATCACATTTACAAATTTTAATAGCTATTAAATTCAAAACACACAGTACAGAATTAAATTAGGATCTTTATTATTTAGACTAGCCGCAACGCACCTCCCATTTTGAGTTTTATTGTTGACTGAATCCACCCGCTCTTTCTATTTATATGGTTTCGCTTAGGCCGTGACTGCGTCA